>JAQIXT010002036.1:0-12508 GCA_034700445.1 Stenotaenia linearis
TGTTTTTTCTAAACAATTAACGTAAAAATAAATGTCTATTTTATAAATTCGTCAACAGATGACTCAGGCGTTACCCACAATGCATTGCTCGTAACTATAGCAATCGGAACAGATCAGCAAAAATGTTCCTTTCGGAAACTCAAAATTTATCAGTAGTAGAATTTTTATTTTAATTTTATTAATTTTTTAAATAATTCTTTAGGTCTTTTAAAATTTCAAAGTAATGTGAGAAGCACATTATAATTTTTTAATCTTAAAAATCCCTAAGAGGATTGAATTTGGAAAAAAAATAGGCATAAAAAGTCAAGGAAAAGTATAATGCAAAGAAATCAACTGTAAAATCAAAAGATTAAAATCATGATTGGTGCTGTACTCGCTATAACGCAAATTGTATTCAGAATTTTGGAACCAATATCAGCTATATGGCGGAAGGGCTCCATTAGTAAGTATGACGTCATGGTTAGGCCTATTTTTAAGACTAATTGTGGTTAGTGAGTATGATGCAGTCAAATATGCTGTTGAGTTTTAATAAAACAATCTAGGAGGTTGAGTACGTTGAATTATGAGCTATAATTGGCTGAAAATTTGCAGGATGATCTGTGATTGGCTGATAAAATTGTTAAAATTTTTTAATTTTTGATTAGCAAATACTGAATTTTGTGATATATTTACAAGCTGATCTGCGATTAGTTGAAAGTTTACATTCTTAAGTCTAATTGGCTGAAATTTTACAAGCTGTTCTGCGATTGGCTGATGAAATTTTTAAGTTTGAAAATTCTACAAAATACAAATTTTTGCAACTTGTACTTTGTGATCTGTGATTGAGTGAAAATTTTCAGTCTTAAATCTGATTGGATGAAACTTTACATTCTGGACTCTGATTGGCTGAAATGTCTAAAGCTGATGTGTGATTGGCTGATAAAATTTTTGCTCCTACAAAAATTAATTTCATAGAATTTGTACAAAGCTGATCAGTGATTGGCTGAAAATTTACATTATTTACACTGATTGGTAGAAATTTGACATTCTGCAATCAAATCTACAATTGGCTAAAAAGTAAAGAAAATTTACAAAATAAAATTTATTTCAGCGTCCAGCGACATTACCACAGAAGGAGTCGGCGAAATAATCAACACAACAACAGTGGCTCAACAACCGGACCTGCCATCACTAGAAGCATCTATTCTAGGAGGAAAGCCGCCTATGGTGGCAGATGAGGCATCACAAAGTTTTGGTCCACAAACTGCCGTTACCAGATTAGAGGGGCAAAGTCGAGCAGTCACCAAATCGGTTCACCCCACAATCGCTCCTACCATTGTCTCAGCATATCCGGCGGACAACTGGCCGGCAGCCCCGTTTGTAGATCCTTGCGAGAACTTCGGACCGGGCCCATGGAGAGAGATGGTTGCTGCCCGAGTGGCTTCACTGCCTGCTCTGTTGGGATTCGGTTCCGTTAACGGTTATCCAGCTACAAACGGGTTCATGCAAGGAGGTTATGGTGCAGGGGCTGGTTTTGCAGCTCAAGGAGGTGAGGATTGTTTAAAATAAGTGTAAATATGTGTTAAATGTGTAAAATAATGTTATTTTTAGTGTAAATATGTGTAATTAAATGTAAAATGTTAATTTTAAGTGTAAATAACAACTAAAAACACCATCTTAAGTGTAAATAACTACTTAAAACACCATTTTAAGTGTAAATAACAACTAAAATCAACAATCTAAAGTGTAAATGGTAACAAAACCATCATATAATTAACAAAACCAGCAATTTTACACATTTAATTAATACAAAATTGATTTACATTATAATAAACCATTTTTCCTTTTCAGGTATGAACGGTTACGGAGCACAAGTGGGTTACGGAGGTGGCATGGGAATGGGCGGGGGCATGGGCGCTGGCATGGCCACTGGCATGAGCACAGGCATGGCCGCCGGAATAGGCAGCCCGCAAATGGGCGGCTACGGCGCAGTTTCCGGCATGACAACACCACCGTTCGCCGTCGGCCAGGGCATGGGCGGCCTCCCAGGCTCGCGACCCGTCTCCGCCACCCCGATCCAAATACCCCAAAGTCAAATCCCCGGCACGACACCCGGCGCCGCCAGATCGACCGCACAAACGATGGCGGCGGCCTCCGCCAGAGACAAAACAATCGCCGCATCGTTCGGCCAGAACGCCGACATGTCACTCCCTGCTCCAAAGAGCCATTACACGACCAACAACCAACAAACTCCACCGCGGAAAAGCAAACACGACAAGGAACTCGAACAAAGCACCAGCACGAAGAGCTCGAAGAAGACCGCAACGCGATCAACGTCGATCATCCCCGCGCACCGGTGCGGCAAACTAACCGGCTTCGAAGAATCGATGCCCAACGGCAGGACGAAGCCGCGCTCGGTGACACCGACGCCGCGGGCGTCACGCGCTGTGACGCCGACGCCGACGTCGACGTCGGGCTACATCTCGCCGCAGCCGGCGCAACAGAAGAGCCAAGCGCAAGCGAAATCGGTCGTGGCGAGCCACGCGGCGACGGCGGGACCGGCGCCCGCGGCCCGGTCGATTCACGTTTCACCGCCGCAGACCGGTTACCAATCGCCGACGCAGGCGAGCGCGCAGTACGCCGCGCAAACTCAGGCGTTCTCCCAAAGAAACGGCTACCAGTCCCCGATGGGGGGCATGGGGGGGATGATGCAGTCCTCGATGACAGGGATGAGGCCCCCGATGATGGGTCCGTCCGTAGGGAGTCCCATGGGGGGTCCCATGGGAGGTCCTATGGGAGGTCCTATGGGAGGTCCTATGGGAGGTCCCATGGGGGGTCCCATGATGGGCGGACCCTTGAATGGGTCTATGATGGGGCAGACGCCGCAAATGGCACAATGGATGAATTGCACTAATTTCGATGAGGGTTACGAACAATATCCTATTAGGTTGCCTATGAGAAATGCTGGTTTCTAATTTTGGGGTTTGTAGTGTAAGAGTGCAGCATTTATTGTGAGAAAAATACCACTTTAATCTTTGTTTAGGTTTTTTAATTATATTTTTTTTTTCATTAGTTGTATGGGAAGTTGTATCGAAATTAGTAATAATATATGGTAGGTTTTATTTCCTGTTATATGAGCAATTTTATTGGTGGGGTGTGGGTGGTGAAATGTAGAATACATTTGGGATTGAATGAATGTGTGGGGGGGAAGTTGTGATTGTCTATACAATGAAATGTGTAAAAATATATATATGCGAAACCTACCATGTGAAATAAAATGATTAAGTGGCTGTGCGGTGTTTTTATTTCTTTTAATATTAAAAAAAATCGAGAAGTAGTGGAAGAGATTGTTGCAGTGAAGTTAGCTTCAATAAGGGGCAGCAGAGTTAAATTCAGTGAAAATGCAAAATGTAAAAATCAGAAAATAATAAATAGAAATAAATAAATTTTAAAAAATTAAAGTAAAATGAAAAAAATTGAAAATGGATAAAAATGAGAATTAAAAAAAAGTTATTTTTATTTATTATAAAAGATTTAAAAAAATATAAATGTAATAAAAAATAATTGAATTTAAAAAAATGAAACATGAAAATTTTTTTAATAAAGAGAAAAAAAGTAGAGTAAAATTTTAAAAAAAAATTATTTTATTTTATTATTAAATAAAAAATAAAACAGAACAAAAATGTAATAGAAAATAAAAATCAATAAATAATGCAAAAACTGCAGAGAATGTGGAAAAATTTTTAAATCAAATAAAAAAATATTCAACATTTCTGAAATTTGAAATAAACCATACACCTAATGCCTTTAGTGGCGAGTATTTGGATGGGTGATTCGTGGTTCTAAATTTTGCACTAGGTGGCATTCTTTTAATTTATTCAAATATTATCCCCTTTCCGCCTGTGATAGTAATTTCAATATTCACGATTTTTTAAGTGCATCAAACTTCACTGCAACATTCGTATCAAAACTCATGCATAACATCTTAATTTATTAAACTATGAAAGAAAATAGTAAACAAGACCAAAAATCATTAAAAAATTATTCATGCTTTACAAGCAGACTGGAAACTAACCTCCATTCACAAGTGAACTACCCAAACCATCAATCCCACAATTCACTTTTAAGTCAACAATCATTTGGTGTTTTTGTCTGTTATGGGACGCAAAATTTTGAGTGAGTTTTAGATCTTTTATTTAATAACAGACAACCAAGTGATTTGAAACTGAAAACTAGTGGAATGACCTTGATTGCAAATGACACATTTCAACAAGAGAAATGCAGATTTATTATCGCAAAATCCAGTATGAAGTTAAGCCTAACATTGACATTATGATTGGAACTGCCCTTGTTGTTACCCAATTTGCTTTACGAATGATACTTTTATACACACAGACCAAAGGACGACTTGGAAGTAAGTCACAGTCAAATCTTCATTCAAAAACAATAATAATTCACAATATTACTTGAAAATCACAGGAAGGTACCTACCAAACACTGAATGTAGACTCCAAGCAGTACAGAACACAATATTAGTTGGTACCAATACAAATATAAAAGTGGATGAGGATGATTCTCAATTTAATGATGCTGAATGTATATCAGATGATACCGTTAACCAAGCTCTTGATGTTATAGAAGCAATAACATTAGTGAAAGACAGAGACAAACCACTTCTTCAGCAAAGAAAAGAAGCTGGAGGCTTTGGCAGAGAAATTATAAGACCTAAAGTTTCAAACCGACGCAGAGAAACAACTCCAACAGGACGGTCTGACAGACAAAGAGGTCAAAGACCGCAGACATCGCGATACCAAAGAACGACTGGAAATGGTAAGATGTGAAACAAAACAAAACACTGCAAGAAAAATCAGATTTATAAAAATTTACAGTAATTAAATTTATTGTAAACATAAAATTGTAAAAGAACACTTTGAACCGTCTGTATACAGTAAAAGACGAAAATAGTTTGCGATACTCAGCAGACAAGATATGATAATCTAATGGATTCGTACATCCATTTCTGTAGCTTGACATCAAAATATCCACTGTTACACAGCAAAAAAAAATTAAGCTGGAGTTGCAATGAGAAATGGACCAAATATAAACAAATTTAATTATTGTTAATTTTGTAAATCTGATTTTTTTTTGCAATGAAAGTAAAATATTAAATTATTTTTCTTAGCGGGAAGAGCAACTCCAAGTACAAGTTACAGAAGAGATACTTCTCGTCAAGGAAATGTAAAGTCTCGCTTCGGAACTGTACCAAAACATCAACGTTACAGACCACCGGTTAAAACAGTCGGTGCTGTTCGTATGGCACGAAAATCAAGATCAGACGTAGAAGAAGAGGCAACCAAAGCTACTGATAGTGGATCGGAAAATGGCACTGACAATGTTCTAACAGCTTCAAAGTCATCTTCTACTGGGAAACTTGTTGCAGCTGCAATGGCAGAAGTTGCTGCCAAAATATCAGCTGCTATATTAAAATCAAAATCAAAATCAAAATCAAAATCCAAAGGTAGCATTTCTACTGTTGCATTGTCAAGCAGTGAAGCTGATTCATTGAACAGACTGTTTCGTGGACGGACCGGACCACGTTGGTACCACACACCTCAAGAGCAGAGGGACTCAAAAGAAGAAGAAAAGTATTTGAAAAAACAGCATAGAACAACTGTTGCTTCTATGTCTCAGTGGAAACCATCTAGTAGTTTAGAAGACATCAAAAGAATATCAGTTGAAAGTAAAGAAGAAGATTATCCAAGGTCATCTGTAGAAAGCAAAGAAGAAGATTATCCAAGGATATCTGTAGAAAGTAAAGAAGATGACGTAGTCAGTCCAACACCTTCAATTGAAACTCCTCCAACTCCTATAATTCAGATGGAGTCAACATCAAGTGAAAAACGTCTTAGGAAACCAGGTATGACGTCATGTGAAAATAAAGAGATATCTGAGCAAGAGACGAGTAAAGTATCTCCAAAAAGTGCTATAGTCAAAAGACCCGGAAAAGAATCAGTTATAAGTTACACCCCGCTTCAAAGTTATCAAGACAAAGATGAAGGATTAGTTCTTGCAAGTAAAATTCCAAAGGTACCAAGTGCAAGAAATTTTATGAGTTTGGTGCCCCCTGACAATAATAAAATAACAGAAAGTAAACAAACAGAAGATACTATCAAAGACCAATTACCATTCTCTCCAGTCAGTCATAGAACTCTTCCTACCGTAAGTAGTAACATTCAAAGACATTTTCTTACTCCACAATTGACTTCAACTGAAGGATCTTCACAATTTTTCAATACACCCACTGCTTATGATGAAGAAAGACCTCAGCCAACATATCCCCAAGGCGGAGGTGGAAGTTTAATGCGTTCAGATGAGATAATGGGTAGTACATTACCAATGAAGAGAAAAGATAGGATATATTACAATAGATTGATTTCACCTTATGGAGGATCAGGTTTGTCTTCTTCACTGCCAAGTAGAGAAAGTATAATATCTTCTCCAATAGACAGTGATAAAAGCACTGTAACATTAACTCAAAGCGGCAAAAGTTCGTTGACTATTTCCAATACAGGTGACAGTGTGTTGAGATTTACCCAAACTGATGAAAGTTTATTGTCCTTTGAACAAGGAGCCAATAGTTTCTTCACTGTTCAAGAAAGTGGAATGAGTTTTTTGTCTGCAGATCAAAGTGGTATAAGTTCTATAACAACTGAGAACAGTGGTAGTAGATCTCTTTCTTTTGGGGACAGTGGAGTATTCTTCCAGACTAGTACACCATTGCCTGGACAAGGTTTTTTAAATGTAGATCACACCAGACAACCATTTTCTCCTAAAAGAGATGAGGTTGATGCAATGCAAGAAAGACAGGCAAAGAGGTACACAATATCGACTGCAAAAGCAAACAACGTCACTGCAACTTTAGGACAGGGAGCAAGAAATGTGGAGAAAGAAGAGCAGAAACCTCACAAATCTCATTCTTCAAAGAAAAATAGCAAAGAAATTGTTTTGAACTCGAAAGATGTGAGAAGTGGTCCATTTACAAAAGATGATTTACAAAGTGATCAAAATAGATATAAGAAAGACAATGAAATAAAACCAATTAGCAAAGAAATGTATCTTCTGAAAGGCGGTATAAGTCCAAAGTCGTCCGTCGGAGAAGCTGGAGTTGAGACAAAGCCAAGAACAAGCAGTTACCATTCCAATGGATTTCCAGCAACAATTCCTGGAATACCCAGTATGAAAAGATTTTTACCTGGACTAATACCAGCAACTCAAGAAAAACTTAATTTACTTGACGGCTCATCTAGCTCTTTGTCTTCAGACAAACAGAAAAGCAATGAAAATCTCTTAAACGGATCAGTAACTGGAACTAGAACTTTTAGACATTCATATCCAGCATCAAACCCGTCAACTTCTGATTCGACCGGTCGAAGTTCACTTCCAGAACCACTGTCAAGAACTGAGTACGGAGGAGCTCCATTAATAGGGAAAGAGCCTTTTCCAAGAAAAAGTCTTGGCAACGTGTTATCCAATAAGGACGATGTTCAAGGATTAGAAAAAAAGCTAAGAAAGGATTCAGTTAGTAGCTTGGGTTCAGGATTGACTAGACTTAGTATAAAACCTTTTCAAGCTGATCAATCTATTCCAAGCAGTACACAAAGTGGTAGGATGGAACCCAAAGTTAGTAGTAGAAGAATTTCTACTGGAATTGGATTGGCAGGACTAGGACTAACAGCCAGAGGTTCAATTCCAGAAGTGAGCGAAAGTTCACCGGGTTCTGCAGTACTGAATGGCACCCCCAGGGACGGGTATTTTACTGGGTTTGCACTTTTGAGTGCAACTAGTCTCAAACCTTTTGTTGGAAAAGAAAGTGCAGTCATGCCCAGAAACTATCCTTTTTCAAAGACTTCATCAATAGAAGCAGATCCGCTTGTTTTCAATGCGAGTCAATCAAGCGGTCAAAGCTTATCTGAAATTGTCAACTCTATGGGATTATTTTGTAGCTTAACAGGCTTACGAAGAGTAAAGCAGTCTGACAGTGTTTCATTTTCAAGAAAGGAAAATGGTAGTAACAAGTCGTCAGAAGTACGGAACATTGAATCAAACAAACAATTTTCCTTTGTTGGAGTTGGCTCTATTTCAAACACTGGTTCTGGGAAAACAAGTTTATTGTTTGGAAGTCAGAGTACTGAAAATAGAGGAGTCAACAGAGAGAAATCTCCAGCAATAATCTCAAGGCAAGGAAAGGGAAAGCCAATTTCAAACTTATCTCTTCACAGTGAAAGAGGTAAAGGGTCAATAAATTTGGCTATTGAAAAGAAAAGTATGCCATTTTCTTCTGGTCGACTAGAAGATTCATCTTCAAGTGCTCAGACTATTATAAACATGGAGCCAAATAGAAGAAATAAAGTACTAAGAAGAAGAAAACACAAACATTATGCTTCTACTTCAGATACATCCACTGGAAGTACAGATACAACCTTGGAAGAGTTTGCCAATGCACTTGAAAAGAGTAAAGATATTGGAGAAACAACTGAGAAGAATAAATCACCAATCAGTGTTGTACAAGCTTCTGAAATTGTATCTGATTTAGCCAGCAAAAGTGATAGCCACTCATCATATGCAAGGTTATCTGCTAAATGGAATGAAGAATCAAAAAAGAAAAGCCAAAAAGAAGGCTTGGCAAATGACATGGGGATTGATCAGAACAAACTTCTACAGCTGCAAGTTGCAGGGCCATCAAATCAGAAAGGTCAAGATCAAGTTGTAGCGAATAAACAGTATTCGCATGAGCGAAGAATCAGTCAGAATGGACTGAAATCTTTGGGATTATCAAATCAGGAAGGTCAAGGTCAAATTATGGCAAGTGAAGTATTGTCTGATGAAAGAGTTGTTTTTCAAAGAAATTTGCTGCAGCAACAGTATGTTGGGACTTCTACTCAGAAAAGTCAAAGCCAAATACTGAAACAGTTATCGAGTGAGCGAAGAATCAGTCAAAATGGAATATTGAAGAAATTTTATGTGGGTCTATCGAGCCAGGAAGGTCAAGGTCCAATTACACCAAGTGAAATGTCTGATGAAAGAGGAATAGCTCAGAGAAATTTACTGCAGCAACAGAATGTTGGACCTTCAAGACAGAAAAGTCAAGGTCAAATGATAACAAAAGAAGACTCATCTAGAGAAAAAGGAATTGCTAAGAGCAAACTGTTGCAGCAGCAGGATATAAGACCACCTAGCCAGGAAAGTCAAGGTCAAATTGTACCAACCGAAGGCTCATATAGTGAAAAAGAAATAGCTCAGAGAAAACAGTTGCAGCAACAGGCTGTTGGAACTTCAATTCACAAAAGTCAAGGTGAAATTAAACCAACTGAAGACTTATCTCAGAGTGAACTGTTGGATAAACAAAAAGACCAAGAACAAGTTAAAACACCAACAGACAAACCACAGGCTTTAGCAATTGATGATAGAAGCCAATCAGAGTCACAATTATCTCAGAAAGAACCTTCTGGAAAGCAAACTGCAACAGATACTGCAGAAAGTCAACCTTCAACTTCAGATGGACCATCAAATAATGAACAAACAACTTCCAAAACAACTGAAACTGATACTGACACTTCAGTGCAAAAGCCGTCAATCAGCGACGGCTTTCTGAAGCGAAGAATCAAATCTAGTTTGTCGATTGGGTTAGGTCTTCTGTTTGAATCAGCTTCATTTATAACAACTGTACCACCAATGAGTTCCCTCATACATGCACCAAGGGTTTTCTTCTCCAATCGAAGATTGAATCGTCAAGTTACACCAAGAACCGGCTCAACTGACCACTTGGAATCTCCAGTGGAAGAAAGATTGAAACCGAAATGGATTTGTGAAGGCAATGATTCGACTGAGAGTTTCTTTGACTCTTAGTTTGATATTATTTTTATACAAAATGATTATTCCCAAGTATTTTGAGTGTAAAAATACAACAGGAGTAGTTGTTTTAAAGTTAAATATTAGGTTTTTATATTATTATTATTATTATTATTATTAATTGTGTTGTAGACAATTTGTGGCTGCAAATTGAAAGGGGAGTTAGTTTTATTAATTCATTAATTTTTTTAAAAGTAGATTTGTAATGTAGTGCATTTTTATATATTGTTTTGGATTTTATTAGTAAAGAAAAAGTCCCAATATAAAACAGACATAAAAATTTTTTTTGTATGTAATTTGTATGTAATCAGTTTCATTTGGGGGAAAAGGAATTTTAAATGTATTAAATATTTAATCAGTTTATAGGTACTTTAATACTTGTATTATTTTAGAAATTGTAAAATTTGAATGCAAGTTAATAAAAGGTTTTCAAATTTAAAAAAAAAGAAATTATTGTTGTTGACTGTTTATGTGAATATTTGAAAATGGGAAATGGAAATTTTGATTTGCAGTGAACTTGTACGAAGATTTTAAGACGTGAATTCAAATTATTTTAGATAAATTTCAAAGTCATTTAACTGAATTCTCGGCCTAATTTCACAATTTAGACCGAATTTTTATATTTTAGACATATCTTTAACAAAATTTTATACTCAAGACTGATTTTCTACAAAATTTTAAATTTAAACTGAATTTTATAAAAAAAAATTCGTATTTTAAGTTAGTAAATTCTCGTAATTCCTTACAGCAACAAATTAAATAACACAAACTGCAAACCAGTTTCACGTCACAAAACTTCCCTGCAACGCTCTGCGGTTCGCGCTTCACCGCAACACACGAATAAAATCTCCGTCAGACAACGCCACAATCCCACCCACAATGCCATTCCCGTTACTATAGCAACACCCATTTATAATTCCATTTTTTTTGGCCAGCGGGTGTGGGAGGATGGACAAAATTTTTCGTTTAAAAGCTCAAAATTTGTAATAATATTTAAATTTCAAAATTTTTTTTAATGTAATTAAGAATACCTCCCACACAAATTCTTTTTTATTAAAAAAAATCTAAAATTCGTGATAAAAAAAATGAATAGTGAATTTATGTAACGTATGCTAAGTTTTTCTTCTGAGACAGCAACATTTCCTTAAAAACTGTAAATTTACAATCATGATTGGAACTTTTTTGGTATTATCTCATTTCTTACTCCGCCGATTGGGAATCGCACCGGTTAATCAATCTATGGGTTGTGGTAAGTAGAAGTAGGGTTAAGTTCAGAGCCTAACGTATAGAACACTAGAATAGTAGAATGAATTTGTAAACCTAATGAAAGAAGTGTTTTGGTTTTAATGGATTTTGCGAGTTAGTATTTGATGGGAGAAAAATTAGTAATGAAAATTATATTTAGATGACAACTTTTGAGACAATTTTAGATATAAATTTAAAGTGTTTTAGACCATTCTAGACAATTTTACTTAGTTTTAGATGTAATTGGGATAATTTAAATAAGAATAGACAGTTTTAGATTAAATTAATCAATTTTAGATACAAATTTTAGATAAAAATAGACAATTTAGACTGTTTTAAATGAAATTTGATGATTTTATAACGATTTAGTCGGTTTTAGATGAAATTTAGACGTCTAAATGGTATTGGAATTGACGATTTGACGTTTCCACATTCCCAGATTCCATTTGCCTATCCCATGAAGGCGGAGCGCGACCTCCAGGAAGTCACGGAGGTCCAGCATTAACGGCCCGACAACCAGGGGGAACCGACGAACCCCCAACATCAGCCAGCGGTCGTTCATTAGGTGGAGATAGCCGAACGGACGGTCCTTGTACCTTGGGATTAGGCACAACAACCGGTTTAGAGACTCATGAAGCTAATGCGGTGACCGCTTTCGATTTCCGTCCATTAGTCGACACGTCAGAAGCAATTCCTCTTATTGGTTTCGATTTCGAGACCATAGTTGATCCCAGATCAATGTCATTGGCTGATATCGGTTCGGGTGAATGTGAATATTTAGGTATTTCCTAGTAAACAGTGAAGTTGGTTTATTGGGTTTTTATTGCGACTTTTTTAAATTAATTTTTGTAGATGAAGACGACGCGATTTGTCAAGAACTGTATCCAGTTTCAATAATAAGTAAAGGTGGTGGAGGAATGTTTCAAGGATTTCAACCGGTTTCGTGTTCCGAAGATAACATTAGTGTAGATACGACAAAGAGTAATGTACAAGAAGTGGTTGAATCGCAGGATTTACCGGCGTCTGGTGACGGTACCAAAACACCGGTTGATGTGATCTTGACCCAAGAACAAGGAAAAGGTGATGGTTATTGATTTTGTTGATTTCAGAAAAGGAATTCTGCGATTTATAAAATAAAGTTTTGAATTTCGTTCGATTTGGGAGCGGATTATAAAGTTACTTCCGGTTGAGCTAGGAGTCTGGAATTTTAGGGATAGAAATGGAAGTTAGTGTAGTTAATGCTCATTAAGTATCAACCCTCTAATCTGAACGGGAGGTTTATTTTAAACCGCTATAAATAGTGTGGAGAGTATCGTTTTGTTGCAGAGCTTCACTTCACGGCATTAAGAGCTTGCAGTGAAGCGTTTTTTTTTAG
>JAQIXT010002037.1:0-12501 GCA_034700445.1 Stenotaenia linearis
GACACATTTTACATCACTTCCGGTTTGCAAGAAACAACTTTAACGAAAGTCAAAAAATCTTTTACACTTTAAATGCCGGCAGCTACTACTGTCATTCGACCTGTCGCAGAACAAAAAAACTTTAAACAATCAAAACTTTACACAAATGCAAATCCAAGTCTATAATTTACACGCAAGTCAAAACCTCCGAATGGAATCAGGGACAAACAACGAAACAAAAACCTGGAAACAACAAAAGAAAACAAGGACCCTGTTGAGAAACCAACAAGAGATAAAGAAGAACTGGGATCGCGAAACCATCCGCCGTACCAGAGCTCACGCAGTTGAATTGACAAGAAAGCACCATATTGATCTGACATTTTGTGTGATATTAGACCATGGCTGCTCGCATTTACAGGGAAATGCTTTTGACATGGTGTGTAATGAAGTAATAAATTTGTGGAAAATGTGTGTTGAGGGTTTAAGGTGGAAATTTATGTGTTGACAGGCTATTATGGATTTGCTTGTTGAAATAATAGTGGAAAAGGTATTTGGCTTTAATTAATTTTGCTCTAAAGGTTTAAGTTTAGATTTGCCTGTTAGGGGTTTAGGGTTGGGTTGGAATTGAAATAATGCGACTGGTTTATGGGTGTGGAATTTAGGTAGAATGAAATTGAGGATTAAGGTGGGTTTGATGTTGACTGTGGTGGAAGAAATGGGAGAAGTTGGATGGATAAACAATCCAAACTGTTTTTTCAAGAGTTTGGGAAGTCTAATTTGACTGTTATTACTTTTTTGAAGGGAGAGTAAGCAAAGTTTAGGTCTAATTGCGTTTTCATGTATAAAAATTGATTCAAAACTTAAAAGCTTATTTAAGCTTATAGATTTGTGCACCTTGTGGTTAGTTTGGTTTGTATGCTCTATAAGGTTAAATGGTAAAGTCATGCCACAGAGGAAAAGTTGAAACATCAATTTTTGTCTTTACATGTAACCCTTTTGCTCTTAACCTTATTTACATGTGAATTAAACTAAAGCCCATTGTTTAGCATATGCCATGGCTATTCCATATGGATGCACAGAATGACGGGTTGTGAAATTAAGAGAACTATAGGCCTAATTTTAATTTTGCATAAAGTTATTTAAAGTATCTTTAGAATGTAGCACAATGCTAAATAAATATTTTAATAATGATATTAGGAATGTGAAAGTATTTATTTATTCATTTTCAAATACAAACCACAATGAATACTCACAATTGATGAAAATATTTAAATGAGCTGTCAAACTTGATGATATGTTGCAGTTTGAAACCACAAAACAAAATAAATCCTTTACAAACCTGAAATTATTGAAATATTTACAAAATACTTAAACAGAAATAAATTCACTCATTAATGTCATCCATTACTCATCAGAAGGAAACAAAAATTTGAAGAAAAAAATTTAAAAAAATACAATTTAATTGGAAAGCAAAAACAATTTTATTTCTAAATAAGCCTAACCAACCGTAAAACTTAATGAACCATGCATCAATTCCTTTTTAATTAAAAAAATTAACATTTTTTTACTGGAACATCACAACATCCAACAACACGAAATAAAAATGGCCGTCTCGCAAACCTGCCTTCACCAGATGTGCACAATTAGCCCGATATCCCTTATTGGCAAAATGGCGCTACAACCGTAATAAATAAAGAATAAAAGTAATTTTATTTTCAACTTGATACAGGCCGTATGAACCTTGTCAGATGGAAAAGATAAACTTATTTCTTAAAGCCCCCATTACATTTTTTTTCTAATTTTTTCTTGTCTTTGCCATTTTTTAGGGGTAGATAAAAGATAATGTTGTAGTAAGTGTGCGGAATGCACATAAGTTTAGTTTTGGGTATTTTTTTCCTCCCAGGTTGCATTGGAGTGGCCATGATTCCCATGTGGCGCCCCTCCTGGGCGTAATTACATGTTGCCACTGGAGTGGCCACAATAAAAACCAGGTGTGCATAGAGGGGAGAAGAGAATGTCTGAATGTTGCGATGAATTTTACACGGGAAACCTGTGTCTTTTTGAGCATGCAACTCGCACCAAACCTCATTAACCAGTCATTGACGAGTTAAGGGAAAAAAGAGCCCTGAAGTGGGCACTCCCTTTTGCTTTTTGTGAAAGGAACAGGTAGAGAGAAAATGAGTGTGGTCATTTTTCATTAGGGAATGATTGACCACATTTTTGGGTTTTTTATGTTTTGTGGATGGCCTCGTTTCGATCGAATTTTTTGTTTGTAAAATTGATTTTAAATTGATGGAATTATTAAGGTTGGACCTTGGTATTACGAACTCGCTTGTAACGAAGGTTTTTAGTAGTTTGGTTGGATTCCTATCTGTTCAATGTTAAAAAAGTTTGGATGTAACGAGTTTTAAATTTCTTTCGTTTTAAAATCAATTTCCGGTCTAAAATGGGAAGTTTAATGGGATTATTCGCTGGTAAATTGTTCGTGATGTTTTAATATTTCAATATTTTAGAACTCAAAGTGAACCTTAGATTTCAATAAAAATAAAAGTCCTAAAAGCCGCAGCCACAGGGGGTAAAAAAATCTCATACTGCAAGACTTTTTCTAGGTAATTTTAAACTACTGTATCTTCAAATTGATTATGTTTTTAGTTTTAAATTGAGGTATCAAGTTACTTTTAGAGTTTTATGGTTTTAATTTAGATTATTAATTAATGTTTTTTGCTTTCATTATCCATTAAACAAATTTTCTATACAATTCAATACAACGAATTTGTTCGCTATAACGGGTATTACGAACTCTCGATATTGCAAACACATTTTGACGGTTCCTTCAAGTCTGCAAGGTTCAACCTGTTTTTTTTTTGTTTAAGGAGATTCAACTTTAAGTTTAATTATGATGAAACTATTTTCCTAATTGGGTTGAATTTTTGAGATAAAAGTTGGGATAGTTAATTAACCCTTAACATTAAAGTCATAATCGGGGTAGTAATTTTCTTTTTTGCTTTGTTTATAGACCTTTTAACCCTTCAAAGGTTTAAATTAAAAAGTTTATTAAATAACTAGAGAAGCCAATTTACTCTTTGTGCAGCTTTTGTAGTTGGATAACTACATTGTGGATCTAGTTAAGCTAAAATGGAGGCAATCTGGTGCTGCACAGTGGAGATTTAAGTTGTGATGTATTGTTTACAGCAGAAACTTTGAAATCAAAGGATTGGAGATTGTATTTCAGTTGAAAGATTTAGATAAGGCTTCTCCAGAAGTCTGAGGAAATTAATTTCTTTGTTTGACTTGGCCAAAGAAGACTAAGTCTCACGTGACTTCAATAGAAATGTTTGTGAGCTTTGCTAAATTATCTGGAAATAAGTTCTGCTTTAATTATTCAAAGGAGTTGAATTTTTGGAGCTGCAGAGCCGTAATTTTAATCTGCAATTCAGAAAATGGTAGATTAGGTACAGGTGTGCGGGATATCAGATATGCAAGACTCCATAAAAAATTCTGGAACTTTAATGAGATAAATAGCAAGAGTTTAAATATCCAGAAGATTTATAGTTGTTTTGTTATACACATAATTTCCACAAAAATGCAAAGTTTTAATGGCTGACGTGTCTCCTGCGGTCAGGGCTCTGGCCATTATATTGTGGTGGGACATTGTAATGTCATAATTTTTCATTTCTACATCACGAATGTAATATTATAATGTCACGAATGCCGAGGGTCCATTGGCTTAAAGTTTTAGAAGAAAATGTTTTTAAAAAGAGTTTATAGAGTTTGTGGAAAATAAAACTTTTGTCTTGTAAGTTATGAATTTCTTGTTATTAAAAATATGACTCACAACTGATACAGGTCGAACCTCGATATAACGAACTCGAAGGGACCGTCATATCTGTTCGCAATATCGAGAGTTCGTAACATCCAATACAGCGAACATGGATTTGAATCCAACCAAACTTTTAAAAAATTCGTTAAAACGAGGAATTCGATATAAGTGAGTTCGTAATAACGAGGTTCGACCTGTTTAGGTACAATCTCTTTATAAGGAACGACAAGAGATTAGAAAAGATCTTCGTTATAACGAAATTAATTACGAAGGATTTCTATTATGGCGGGGATCCGAAAAGAAATTGTTACAACAAGATTTTCGTTCTAATGGTAGTAATTATAACGAGATGAGATCTGTAGTGGGGTCTCAGCATTAGACTTGATTACATACCTACCTGTTAGATATAATATAACAATACTCATCAAATAACATGATTGTCGACATTGGAAGTTGTTATTGATGGCAACCAGTTTCCATGCCAGTGTGGTTACTTAGTAACTGATGGTTGATGTTATTTTTCTCATTCTTTTCTTGCATGAGCTTGTGTTCTAGAAGGAGCTGAATATTTTAATAAATTTTCATTTACATTGCTTCATTGAACCATCAATTACTCACAACAAATACGGTAAATGATTTGATCACGATCGACAATATCTTTTTGATAGAAATGCAAAACAGAAAGGCGGCCAATCATGGAAAGAAACTTAAAACAACAAAAGAGTTTTAAATTTCAATGCCGCCATTAATCAGGAGAAACTAACGGCACTTAACATTTAAACGAGAATTTTTTCAAATATCCATTTCTCCATTAAAAAAAATAATAAGGAAAATGTTTAGGTTGAAGGTGAAGTCATAAATCATGACAAGTTGATAGTGTTAAATTTGAATTTGAATGTAAATCAAGCTGTTGTTTACAGTGGTTACTCAAACCTGTTTTCTCGTTTAATTTTCAATTCTCACCAACAGGGGTCTTACCAAGGTTATTCAGATTTGAGCAAACAAAACAGGTAGCGTGACAATTTATATGTGCGAACGTAATTTCAACTTGATGAAGGAGGTCACATCAAACTTTATACATGGGCAGGAAATGAAGTTTGAAAAGCCACTGACAAGCTCTAACATTTCGCTGCTTCATCGTGACTCAGCCCGAAAATTGGAGAAGACAAGTTAATTCAATCAACAGGGGATTAAGGAATGGTCATTTGGGCACCGAATATATGAGTTAATGAGTGACATTGGCTTTTTTCGCACTTTTTTCGCTTCCTCGTCGCATTTCGAATGTAAATCTTGTTGATTCAGACAGTGGAAGCTTGTTACAGCCAATAAATTATGCAATAAATTTTTTACTCAACTGAGAGCCTCTTAGCAGCTGGTTTCCGGTGTGTCTCTTGAAATGAAGTGGGTGGAACTCGTCAATAAAAAGATTCTACTTCTTACCACTTTAGACTGACGTGTAAATTATAAATAAAGATAAGGAAGGATGAAATCCGACTGGTCTGGAGATATTTATATCGTGATTTGAACTCTGGGAAATAAAAGCTTTTAATTTTTTTTTTTTGAGTGGGTGTGTACAGGGATTGTCATGGTCGAGGTAAGGCTTAAATTATAAGTTAGTGAAGTATAACAAGTGTGGACAGTAAGTCCTAAAGTTTTGAACTGGATGGAGTGGAGTATTAGTATGACTGTTTTTCTTTGGTTTTATGTTGTTGACATCATTTTTTGTAGCTATATAGTTTGAGTTGATGTAGAAGGGTTATAAACAAGCATTAAACTTAGAAAAAGTAATGTTTGTTCAGTTTTGTATGCGCTACTGGTTTTAACTTGTGCTGTTAAAATACTTAATACAATACTGAAAAGTTGAAAAAGCAACAATATCTTTTTTTCCTATTTTCCATTAGAGAGTTAGACAGAACAAAACTTATATCTTATAACTTATAAATTTCATGTTAATTATAAATCTAACTTATATTTAACATGGAATTTATAATTTATAAGATATAAGTTTGTCCTCTGCAAACTCTATTGAAAATTTTTATTTTAGCATTGTAATACAATTATAAATCTGACTTGAAATTAACATGGAATTTAAGTTTTAATAAATAATGTTATATATGTAAGTTTTGTTTTCTACTGCAATAAAAGTGCTAAAGATAAATAAATGCGTGCATAATTACTCCTCATAACAATGGAGGTACTTACAGAGGCATAAATATTAATCTTTTACACGCAATTTAACATCTCCATGATGTTTGTCAGACTTAACAAAATGCCTACGTTCGATTCTAACTCACCATTAATAGTAAGAAGAACCATTATTTTCAATTCAACTATAACAATGAAAAGAAACACTGAAATAAGCAAGATGTATGAAATGCATTCAGAGATGTTTAAATGTGAAAAAATGTTCGTCGTAGAACTGAAGAAATGCAGTATTTCACTTTTTTCAACAATTCAGGCTGCATTCAACTGATTTAAGACCTTTTAATGTTATTTTAGTGTCATTAGAGTAAACCTTCATTAGAAGTAATTTATACAGACTAAAAAGACTAATCTTTTGTATTTTTTTTGCTGTTTTAGGCTGTTTTTTGTTCTTTTTATGCTTTTTTAGACTGTTTTTTGTTCTTTTTATGCTACTTTAAGATGAATAAATCTTGTCAATGCTCTATAATTGTGCTCAAAGAGGTTCCACTTGAAAGTTTAAAAAGCAAATTTAGAATTTTTTTTTCTCGTAAGGACTTGTTTGACTTGAAACTCGAGTATTTGAACATTTTTCATTCGCATTTTTGCAGTCGAGTGCACGAATTCCAAGCAACTGATCAATCATTTGTCTAGTTGCATTTTTTCTTGTTGGTTGAAGCACTTTTACTTTTTTTTCATGCTAGTTTGCTTCAACAGACATTTTACATGTTTTTCTTTCTAAAGGGATGTAATCCTGAGGAGAAAATTGAGGATTTTGTTTGATTGTCAATGCTCGGTGGCCTTTGCCCCAGAGTTTTGTTGTTTGTCTATTGAGGAGCCAGTTTTCTGCCAGGTTTTCACTTGTCAATTGGAAGACGCAAAGCTGCTTGCAGATGTGGCTGTGATCCTTGAAAAAGGCTATTGGAAGTCTCAGGTGGCTCTTTTCAAGTGTTGTGCTCTTGGAATGCCGAGAAATAGGAGCAAGGGTTGGAAATTTGAGATGGGAATAATTGTATGTTTATGAAGAAAGGAAGAAATGTAGTTTTGTTTTCTATGGTGTTAATAAAAGAATTGAAGGTGCTGATGTGTGAGAAATTAAAGACAAAAATTTGATACTTTTGGTTCTCACTGGAAGTGGTGTGTTGTTGCTGTCTTTACACAGTGGAATTCATAAATGTGTGAGTGGATGTTGGATTGTAGAAGTAAAATCCTGTAGAAATAGAAATTTATTGATCTTTGTGTTGAAGTTTATGGAAGTCAGTGATAATTTATTGATTCACTGATAGTTTACTGAAATCCACTGATTATTTATTGCAATTCACTGAAATCCATTAAAATTCATTGATAGTTTGTTGAAATTCACTAAAAATCCATTAAAGTTCACTGAAAATCCATTGGAATTTATTGAAAATCAATTGAAATTCACTTATAACTTATTGAAATTTACTGAAAATTCATTGTAATTCTATGAAAATACCATTGAAATACACTGAAAATTTATTGTAATTCTATGAAAATACCATTGAAATACACTGAAAATTTATTGTAATTCTATGAAAATCCATTGAAATCCACTAAAAAGTTATTAAATTCACTTTATAGCCATCAAAATCTACTGATAATTTATTGAAATCAAAGTAAATCTATTCCAGTCCATTAAAAATCTGAGAAGACCATACATTGAACCATTGCATTTCAGTCCTTAAATGGCGGCTCTCATCGAAGTGATAAGAGGATTTAGACATCAAACTGGCCGGTGCTAATTACACGATAATTAATCGTTTAGAAATCCCTTAATAATAATCCAACGTAATTTTACACATTCCGCTTTATTCAAATTTCAGTGAAAAGAAGTAATACCATGCTGGTTTAAGTAGAAATAACTTTTCTTGTTAAATATTCATGAGCCTGGTACTGCAGCTTTACTTTGTTGCAGGAAATTGGGATATTACTAGAGACAATAGAGGAACGGAGTGCAAACTTGTGCAGCACTCTAATCTTGGCAAGAAGTAAAACAGAAATTTCTTCAAATTTTTTTCAAATGAGAAAAACAAAATTTGAAGCTAACAAAACGTAGAAAGACGAACATAAAAAATGATATGTGGGTGCTGGGGAATAGGTCCAAAAATCTTTAAATTCGAATGGGATTAAATCCAAAAAATACATTTTCAGACGCAAAAAAGAAATAAAATAAGTTTAAAAGGAAACAAAAAGCGTAATGGGCTCATTGGATAGCAATTTACCTTTTACGTTAAGACAAAGACAATTTCCTATCCGTTTAGCATTTGCCATGACCATCAATAAATTCCAACCTCAGACATTTGAAAGAGTGGGATTGTTGTTAGTCTGCATGACAATGGTGCCATCTATTGTCAGTAAGAAACACCATCAGTGATGTAGTGTTGTCCTTAATTATAAGTTTAAAGACTTTTGTGTCGGAAGTTCGACTTTAAAGAGTTATTTAAAATTTATTTTACATGCAATATTTTCCCCCACTTTTTATTTTATGAATTTACAGCTTTTTTCATTGATTTTCTTTTTACGTCTCTTGAAAATATTCCAGAGAACGGTTATTTGACTATTAAAAAGTAATAAGACAAAATATAAAGTTTTTTATTTGAAAATCTTAAACTTTTATGAAATAAAAACTTGAGGGGGAATTTAATTTTCCAGAAAAATCAGAAATAATGAGAAAAACATTCTATTATTTCATGAATTTCATGCATTTTACGAATTGTATCTTAGCAACACAATATTATTCAGATTATTCTTTGATCTCTATTGTGAATTCAACTCCCTCAAACAACAAACTTAATTTAAAAATTTTCTTAATTAGATGAGACGGGATTCAAGGAATTTTATTTCACCGTCGAACCGAGTGACATAGTCGTTTTAAAGGACCAACCTGCATTGTTGAATTGTTCAGCCAAAGGAGACGATGACAGCATCCAAATCGAGACAGAGTGGAAGAGAGATGGACTCTTTCTAGATTACACTGATAACAGACGGTTTGTAGCTAACATTACGTTGCAAGCCTCCATCTTTGGCACTTTCCTCATGATATTTTCTTTTTTCAGAGAGAAATTGGCCAATGGATCACTCTTCTTCAACTCGGTCCATCACACGAGGACAGAACGGCCCGATGAGGGGGTTTACCAGTGCCTAGCAACCATCAAATCTCTTGGCACGATTGTCAGCCGAGCTGTCAAGCTACAAGTCGCCTGTAAATCTTTTCCCTATTTCTTTTCTTTTTTGATTTTTCAGGGAATTGAATTCGATGAGACATGAGAAAAAACGTTTTTTTATAGAAATAAAAAAATTACTTAATGTGATGAGTTAAAGATGATGGTGAAGGAAAATGATAATATTTAGATAGAATATATTTTGATGTTTTTTTATAGTGATTTTAATTTTTTTTTTTAAAACTAAAATGAAACGTAAGTGTTTAATCAATTGCAATTGATTGAAGGATGCACAAAAATTTTCCTAATTGTTCTACAGTCGAACCTCGTTATTACGAACTCGCTTATAACTGAAACCTTGATATAACGAAGGGATTTAATATTTTGAATTAATGAATTCCTATTGACCCCCAATGTAATTTAGTTTTAATGAAAATTCGTTATAACGAATTGATTTTATGGTAACCAAGTGCTTCGGTACAATGAGGTTGGACTGTACAATCACAAAAGCGGGTCTAAAATAGTTTAAAATGGACTGAAGTTGGTCTTTATTAACAAAAAAATATTTAAAATATATTAAAATACATCTCAAATAACCAAAAAAGGAGTAAAATATGTCCAGAAATAACATAAACAGGACTAATATGATATAGACTTATAACAACTAAATAGACTGACAATAATTGACCAATTAGAATTTATAATTTACTTTATTTTAAATTTTTAGCTCTTCCTCGGTTCGATGAACAACCCCAAGATGTGACTGCCTTCCCGGAACAAACTGTGCGGTTTTCGTGTTCGGTTCAGGCGATTCCACCTGCATCAATCACTTGGCTTAAAGACGACAAGACTGTAGCTATCGATGAATCGCGGATGACCGTCATGCCGAGTGGCGCACTAGAGATAGACCATGTGGACTCCGACGATAAAGGTGTATATCGGTGTAACGCATCGAACTTAGAAAAATCTCGCCTTAGCGATGCCGGAACCCTCACAATCAATTTGAACACAGGTAAAAAAAAAAATTTAAAAAAAATTATTTTCCTTAATCTTAATTAAAATTTATAAATTTCTTAAATTTCAAACCCAATTTAAAAGTTTCAAACATCCGCTTTTAAAATCTCTATCTAAATGCAGTCGTCTAGACGGAAACGCAACTTACTGGAAGGGAAAAAATCGTATAAAGTCGGAATTGCCAGCAAACACCTAAGCAAACATTCAAGTGCGAATATAAGAAAATGTCCACCATAAAAGTTCGGTGGAGACGATTGTTACACGCACCGATAGCCGCAGAACTACACGCACTTGTGCATAATGTCAATGGCGCAGCGTTTACAAAACATAGACATCAGCTACATATGTTGTCATAAAATCGCATTATGTGAAAAAAGATTTACAATGTCGTGTAATGAATATTCAGGCAATCAATTTCTATTGATTTTCTTTTCTTTCTCTCCTTTTTTGTGCCTGGTTTCGACTCGTTCGATTACGTCGTCCATGCTCAGATTTAGCCTAATTCAATTTGGAGAATCGGACACTATATTACTGCAGAAACAAATCTGTCAGTGAACTGCGTGTGTGGCCGTTAGCATGCCATTTTGGTTGGGTATTACTATCCCGGAGATGATAGAGGGACATTGTGCTATTGTTCTCTGCCGAAGCAATAAACCCAGGCATGGTAAAGCAATAATCCCACTCACTTTCGCGGGCCTATCTCTCTTCGCAGGCTGCGGCCACAAAGTAATATAAAAAAAAAACCACACGCTGCCAACGAGTAACATCATTCTTTCGATAACGTTGATATCTTCTTCCATTTTTTCGTCCTTTGTTTAGATAACGTTTCACTCATCGCGCCAATTTAATATATTTTTTTATAAAAGAAAAAGGGGAGAAGGAGAATAATATTTTCTAAGGAATGTCAAGTTGGGGATTTTTGTGGAAGATAATGTTGATAAAATTTTTTTTTTAAAGAGTAAGGAAAAAAAGTGTTGTGAACTGCAAGTTTAAAGTTGTCAAGGGTCTGAAATGAGCAGTGGCCAATTTGGTACTGCCCGAAGGCCTTTGGAAAGGGAGCGTGAACATGTTGTGACTATTGATCAGTTTCCTTGTTTATTGTATCTGTTGTATTATTTACCAAAAATATTTCTGGATGCTGGGATGTCCAAAAAGACATTCTGAATATTGTATAGAAATTTAATTATAAAATATTTAAATTACAACATGCATTTTTGATATATGCAATCTCAAAATTCCTCGTTTCACCACTGAAAGTGAATATTGAAATGAGTTGTTTGTTCTGTCTGTTAAATTCAACCGGGAGTTGAATAATGAATTTGATTTCAGTTTAGTGAATTAAAATTTCAGCTACTTTAATAATTAAAGCAAAGTTTTCTCAGTTAGCTTTAATTTCTCTGACAAGCGTCGAGATTGTTTAATTTAACTGCAAGCGACGTGTTTACTTTGATTCTAAAGGTAAACAATCAATTATAGAAGATAAAATTTTTAAGATAATAGAGATTCGCATGAAACCATCCATTGGCAAGTAAAATTTGTGGTGTGGCACTGAGGGGTGATGAAAAATTATGTTAACCCTATGAGAACCATGCAGCTGTTCGCTGTTGTTGCAGGAAAGCTTGCAAAGCAAGGCATTTTAAGTTTAAAACAAAACTTCTCGAGGGCACCCATCATCAGGTCACTTTTCCCTCCCAAATTTATTTAACAATTCAAAATCTTTACACAAATTCTTTAAACAAGTCAATATCTCTGAGGACACCCAACAAAACAAAAACAAAGAAATGAAGAATAAACGTAACTTAACTTTAAAAAAAGATTGTTTGACTTTTGATGTGATGCACAAAGTTGGATGCCACACGGAACTTTTAGACAGAAATAAAATGATATCGTGAAAATGTATCTTTTCAAAGATACGGAAAAAATTAGACGGTAATTATGAGGTTAATTTGCTCGTTTTTCCCAAATGGCTCATCAACAAATCTCATTGGGGAAACGAGTTAGTTTTCTTCTCTGGTGCATGGAAGATGCTGATGTGATTGCCATGGTGATATTGATCACGGCCTACTAGCAACACCACTTGTATTGATGCGTGGTTGCTAACGCTATTTTTTATATTTGGACGCGCTAAAAGCTCTCTGGAGAGTTCAGCGGACTTTCACTTTGTCACTGTTTTCATTCTCTTCACATGGGAATAGGGAAATATAATTTGTGCAAGCTGGCATGATTTGTGAAAAAACATGTCTGCAAGCAGTGATGGGCGCGCTTGCGCTAATTTTAGCGGCGCTGATGGTAGCGGCGCTACTTCCGGTAGCGCCGCTATCAGCG
>JAQIXT010002038.1:0-12497 GCA_034700445.1 Stenotaenia linearis
ATTGACGTTAAAGGAACATCCATGAGAGGTAGAAATTCTAAACCTTAATGAAAAGGTACAAAGGATAGACCTTGATGATAAACACAACTAAGGTTAAATTTTTATATCTATAAACAGAGGTATAAATCTTTTACCCTCAGATCTAACTGACAAAGGTTTAAGGTTTTAGACCTTTCACAGAGATATATCATTCTACCATTCTAGGTAGTGATATGGAGACATTTCAGGTATACTTTAAAAGGTTAAGATTTAAACCTTTTTCACTGAGAGTGCATGTAGCTTCTGGGACATCAAGCATGAGGGGCTACAAACAAGAGTTGGTCAGGAGGATCCTGTTTTTGAGGAGTTCTGCAAGACATCGGAAAGGAATCCTGATGGTCGCTACAGAGTTCATCTGCCTTGGAATGGCAAAGTCAAGTATCTTGCTTCCAATTTTGAAGAGGCATATTGGAGGTTGCGGTCTCTTGTCAAGCGATTATTGGATAGACCAGACATTCGGAAGCATTATGACGAAGCTATGGAGGCATACTTCGATTTGGACCATGCCAAGATGGTTCCAGATTCAGAGGTGGTCAAGTTTCTGGTATATTATATTCCACATCATGCTGTTTGAGCGGATAGGACGATGACTAAAGTACGAGTAGTTCTCGACACTTTGTCGCACCGGAAAGGTGCCTACTCGTTAAGTGACTGTCTTCAGCTGAATGCGTGTTGTGATATTTGGAGCAAATGCAATTCCGTTCTTTCTTTGCGCTATTCGACATCACACATGGCATTTTGCATTGAAGTACACAGATGCCAGTCACATGTTGGACCAGAACATCTATATGGACGACTTGTTGGCAAGAGGTTATTCCTTGACTGGCCACGATCGGTATCGAGAGATTAAGGAAATACTTTTGGACGCTTGTATGTTGTTAAGCAAGTGGACAACGTCATCACCAGAGCTGCACCTTTTATGGAGGATGATGGGCGAGGATGTTGCTCCAGCAGACCTACCTTTGTCTCCAGAAGGGTCTTCCAAGATGCTCGGCCTTCACTGGCAGTGTCAAGATGATGACTTCTTCTTTGGTTGATCTCTGCTGCTGAAGGAAACACATGAAACATTCGTTACTTCAGACAGCGGCAAGACTCTTTGACCCCTTAGGCTTCTAGGGTCTGTTTACATTCAGAGCCAAGTTGATGATGCAGTCTTTGTGGCTGGAGAGAGATGAATGGGATGATTCTCTTCAAGGACTATTATTGGAGTGTTGGTTAGCCTGAGTAGCAGAGCTACCAGTGGGATCAGCAGTACAAGTGCCTCGCTGTCCACTGGTAGGAATGTCAGCTTTTGACTCACATTGGTCTTTGCACCTGTTCACGGATGCTTCTGAACAGGCATACGGAGCGACAGTGTACTGTGTGATGACGCCAACCTCTCACAAACGAATTGCGAGGTTGGTGGCCTCAAAGAATTGAGTTTCCCCTCTGAAGCAGGTGACGGTCCAAAGACTGGAGTTAATGGATGTTCTTCTTGGAGCACGACTGCTACGATATGTGCTAGATGCACTAGACCTGCCTTTGGGAGTTTTGGCACTGACTTGCTGGTCGGATTCTCAAATTGCTTTACATTGGCAGTGTTGTGACGAACGAGAACGAAACATTCGCGTTCACGAATGTTTCGTTCACGTTCATGAATGAAGAACACGAACACGTTCGTCAATTCTTTTTGACGAACGCGAACGTGAACGTGAACGCTGAAATGGTGAACACGAACGGAATTTGTTTATTTCGTTCGCGTTCATTGAATTTTGTTTTTTTTTACAATTTTTTTTATATATACAAAAAAAAAACTGAAAACTTTTTACTGAAAAAAAAAAATTTTTTTCAGTAAAAAAAAATTTTTTAAAAATTTTTAGTCATTTTAAAAATGACTAAAATTTTTTTTAAAAATTTTCTGCGAACGCATCTTCGATACTGATCGCGTTCGCGAACGAATTTGCGTTCATTGACCGATGCGTTCGTGAACGCGAACACGCCTTCGTTTGATTGTTGCGTTCGCAAATGCGAATGCAAGTTCAGTTCGCGTCGTCCTTAGAACGCGAACACGAACACGTTCGCAAAAAAACGAACGCGTCCCAACACTGTACATTGGGTGCATGGAAAGCCACGCCAATGGAAAACTTTTGTGGAGCACGAGTTTAGGAAGGTCAGGAACTGACTTCTCATCTCTGGCAATTTGTTTCTGGAAAGGATAATCCTGCAGATCTGGTCACAAGAAGGTTACCAATGAAAGAGCTCATCCAGTCTTCACTTTGGACAGAACCACCATGGCTTCAGGCCGGGGAAGAGGAATGGCCACATTTATCTCTTCCTGGAGAAGTTCCGGCTTTTCCATGCTGGAGTCCAGGAGACATTGGCTGAGATGCAACAGCAGTACTGGCTTCTTTGGGAAAGGAAGACAGTTCAACAAGTGGTTCATCGGTATCTGACATGCTGATGACTGAAGCCCAGCAGTGCACAGAATGTGCCATTACCTGTGGACCGAGTGCAGAGAAGCTCTCCTTTCTCCATCACCGGGGTGGACTTTGCGAGTCCTTTGTACTATGTCCGTCAGCCGGATCGAACCTCATCTAAGGCTTATCTAGCCATTTTCATGTGCTATCGTTCGAGCTATCCATCTGGAGCTTGTTTCCTCTCTGAAAGTGGAGGTGTTCCTTCTCGCATTACGTCTGTTCATCGCGAGATATGTAATAATCCGGACAATGTGGTCAGACAATGGACGGACATTGCTCCAAGCAAGGAAGGAGTTGCAAGCACTTGACAGTGTGCTGACTTCAACTGAAGTGAAGGATTTCCTAGCGACGAGACTAATTTACTGGAAGTTTATTGATGAAAGAGCCCCTTGGTTGAGAGGCTTCTAGAAGTGCATGGTTTGATCTGTCAAGGAGTGGGTTTGCAAGGGACTTGAATGTCAAGCTCTCGGCTTGGAGGAGCTCACAACCTTCCTGTTAGAGGTTGTGGCCACAGTCAACTCTCAACCCCTCATCTACCTTTCCGAGGACAGCACCAATGGACTGGCTCTCACTCCTAATCACTTCCTCCTTTGTTCACGGCCAGCATTGTTATGGTTAGGGCCTACCTCTTCTGCACTATAGTCATCGGCCATAGAATTGGTTCGTCAATGGTGGCATCTGTGCCTGCTACTTCAGCGGTTTTGGAGGATGTGGTGTTCTAATTACCTACTCCAGCTATGGCTCGTTCATTCTCGGTCCAGCAGACCAGTTAAGGAGGTGGAGGTTGGTGATCTGGTCATCATCCTGCAGGAGATGGTCCCTTGGCATTGCTGACCTTTGACAAGGGTCTCCCAGATCTTCCCAGGGCATGCTGGTGTCACAAGATCTTGTGAGGTGACAACAGCACCTGGGAGGAATTTTTTGTAAGTGATACAGCATTTGTTTCATCTGGAGGTCGAGGATACCACAGCCGGGAAGGATGTTTAGGCCTTGTTCAGGCCCTAGTAGTAGGAAGGACTCACATGACTGCCATCTAGGGTCTAATGTTGATACATTATTACTGTTATTATTATTATTATGTTCATTTGTTTAAATAAGACTAGTTGGGTTTATTTCTTTAACCCTTTTTCAGAATGCACTGTTCCAGTGCATGCTGTTTGTATGCTGCCATAACCTTTGTTGGGCATTCCAACAAAGGTGATATGGTGGATGAATTTAGGAATAAAGTTTAGTGTCTTGCTAACTTTTAGTGACAACAGGCACTCTCTCTCTCTTCTACAAGACATTACTTTGCTGCTGCTAACCCTAATCTTGGCTAGGCCTGTTCTGGGCCTAGTCAACTTAGCTTAAAAACCCTGGCACTTAGCCTCTGCCTATGCAGCAGAGATGTTGGACACCAGGAATTGGACGAGACCTAACCGGGTTAGCACCTTGTGCCCGAGTGACATGACTGGTAGACCAGCTCGTCCAGAGACTAACCGGCATAGCCTTTTAGAGCCCTAAGTCCCCCCACTTTCAAGCCTCTTAATTAACCTGCGTTGTTGGCACAACAGCTAGTTTTTGGCAAAATTTGCTGAATTTTGGAACAAATGTATGTCAGCACAATACAATATATAAATGAAAAAATGATAAAAATAATAAATTGCTGCACAAAAACGTTGAAGTTTTTTCATAAGCTTTTGTAAAATAATGAGATTTTGAACCATGTCAACATCTTTTGTACAAACGATGTCTTTTGTACAAACGACGTCTTTTGTCAACATCTTTTGTACATCTTTTGTCAACATCTTTTGTCAACGTCTTTTGCGGCGGGGGTGGAATGAATTTTCTGGTAAACAGCTAAATTTTAGGTTCTCAAATTGAAAATCAATGCCAACTAACTGTGATTTTGCTTGATTTATTTTGACATTTGAGAACTTTTTACATATCTCAATTCCTGGGAATTTCTGGGACTTTTGAAATGCCATGCCTTGAGCCCTGGGAAATTTAAAAGGTTGAGATTTCAGAATCCCTAGATTAACCAATTCAAATTATCTCAGCTTCTCATTAGCTGACATTTGATGAGTGATACAGTCAATGTAATATAGAGTAATTAATGGCATTTAATAATACATTGACATACAATACTGCAAAAATCAGATTTTTGGTGTATTCAAAATTACCTGTAAATGACTGTAATTGATTTGGAAGAAGGTTCGAAATCATATTTGTTCTTCACATGATCTATCAATGATTTTGCACAATTTCTGCAATTGGTGAATTGAGCTATTGGTTTTGTAATGTTGGCTTTTACATTTTCATGTAAATATCCTGGTTTGCCATTATTGATGCTATCTTGAAGTGTAAGGTCTATCCACAGTATTGACAACTTCATATTGGCTCTAAATTCCTGTTGTTATTTAAAGTTCTTTTAGTTTAATTTTAAGATAGAACATATGTATTTTCTATTTACCATCTTTTCATTAGCTAGCGATTGTATGATTATTGGTTTCAAAAAGAATGTGATTGCTTCAATATTTCGTTGCTCAGACATATAATTTTCTTGACAGGTGTCTTCTGGATACCTGTATTAGATTTTATTTCAATAATAAAGATACTTTACTAGTGCAAAAATAATGTACAAACCTGGAATAGGAATGATCAGGAAACAATAAAAACAAAATAAAAATGTTTCTTTTGATTGTCATTATGTTATTTCTGTAAATAAATGCAAAATAAAAATTGAATCTAATTTGTTTAAATTAAAATTAAAGTGTTATTATGCACTAAGAAATGAAAGGTGTTCAGGGATGGAAATGTTAGGTTTATTACACTAGGGCTGTCAATATTGGCCCCTTACCATAATTTTGGTATTTTGATATTGCGATATTTCAGTAAAATCAAAAATTTGATATTCTGAGACCACAATATTATAAGAAATTATTTATTCGATATTTCGAGAGCACAATTTTTTGAAAAATTATTTATTCGATATTTCGAGAGTAGAGTATTTTTTGAAATAATTTATTCAATATTTCAAGAGTACAATATTTTGCCAAAACAGCAAACTTTAAATATTAATTCTTGCAATATTTCGATATTAATATCAAAAATTAATGCTATTAGAAGACTGAAATCACTTTGCATGTAGCAAATTAAAGAATACATTTGCAAATTGTGTTTTATATTGATGCAATATATCAGAATTGATAAATTTATACATTTTTTGATAGAATGGCATAGAATTTACTATATTGTTTATCACAATTTACTCACATTTAATGATAAAATAATATCAATTTTGTTATTGAAATAAATCGATATCTACATATACATAATTCCGTAACGACTCTGTCTGTCTGTCTGTCGGTCTGTCTGTCTGTGTGTCTGTCCGGGCCGTGATTGGTCAGGACAGTTAAACAATCGTCTGTCTGGGCTGTGATTGGTCAAGACACATTTTCAAAAAATTACTGCCCCACTCTAACTCTAAAAAGCACTTTATGTTTATGTAATCACAAATTTGATTAGATATTCAGAATCCTCGTGAAATTTTGCATCAGAACAAGTTGGTTTTAAATTCTGATGGCCAAAATTTCACTTGGATCTTATTAAATTAATTTATTTAAAATACTGCTGTGACCGCCGGTGACCCACCGGTCGGCACTGCCTGTCGTACCGCTAGGGGTTGGCCACTACGTACTCTCGGAACCGGAAGTACGCGACCAACCCAAGTTAATAAGTGAAGGTGCGAGAACGCCTTGCGGGTAGACTCCTTCCGGCGACCGAAGTCGCAACAACTGATTCGTTCTCTGCATGCCGATGTTTGCCGCACCTTAGCGAGATGGTAGAGAAGTGGAACGCGAGTGTCGATACAGCGGGTTGAGACGCGATGTAAGCCGCCAAAGGGAATCTGTAGCGCTTGGACCCGCCGATGCTACGGCATCGGCGTGGGATCGAGACGTACCAGTCACGGATGCATGCGGTTCGCCGGCTTAGGAATAAAGCCAATATCTTGTAAAGAACTAGCGTTCGTGTCACTCATTTATTAGTGCACCGTGGAACCGGGACCCTTCTGCCCAGTACCCCTAGACAGAACCCCGGAACCCGGTCACAATGCTTTTTAAAGTCACGTGACTACACTATATTTGGTTTTTTATGATTTTGATCATGAAAAACGGGCTTATAGCGACTTAAAGGTTGCTCAAATCCAGTGTTGTGACGAACGTGAACAAAAGTTCGCATTCACGAACGTTTCATTCGAACGCGGACTCGTTGGTCAATTTTTTTTACAAACGCGAACGCTAAAATGGTGAACACGAACGGAATTTTGTTATTTCGTTCGCGTTCGTGAATAAAAAATTTTGAATAAAAATTTTTTTAATGTTTTATTCAAAATAAGCTTTGCCAATCAAGTAAATGCTAAAATTGAACCACAATTAGCCAATTGGTAATCAGTAAATCATCAATTACTATGACTTATGGATAATTGATTTTGAAATAAAAAATTTAAAAAAAACAATTTTGTAAAAAATTTTCAGTCATTTTGAAAATGACTAAAAAAATTTTTTTAAATTTTCCACGAACACGAACTTTTTCTTCGAAACTGTTTGCGTTTGCGAACGAATTTGCGTTCCCCGACCGACGCGTTCACGAATGCGAACACGCGTTCCATTGATTGTTGCGTTCGCGAATGCGAATGCAACAATCAATTTTTTTCGCGAATGCGAACGCAAGTTCAGTTTGCGTCGTCTCTAGAACGCGAACGCGAACGCGTTCGCAAAAAAAACGAATGTGTCACAACACTGCTCAAATCAGTAAAATAATTAAAAATTTGAATTCTACAGGCTTTTTTAGCCTGGTTTGGGTGGTTTTTGGCATAAATTTGCATTGATTTTTATGAAAATTTTAAGGTGATCGCCTAAAAGGCTTTGTAGCGGCCAAACGATTGTTCAAATGCTTAAATAAAGTTTAAATTTGAACTCTACAGGCTATTTTAGCCTAAATCAAATAGTTTTTAGAATTTGATGGCTTGAATTTAAGTAGATTTTTACAAAAGTTGCAGATCGGGCCTAATTCGTTTTAAATTGCCGCCGATTGCCAAAACGGGTTTGTAGCGGCTAAAATAGTTATCCAACGTTTAAATAAAGTGGATATTTGAATTCTACAGGCCTTTTAAGTCGATTTTGAGTACTTTTTAGCATTATTTGACTGCAATTTAATAGGATTTTAAAACAATAATGGCTACACAAGAGTACGGTAATCAGCGAAACTGCATGCCGCATTCGATTATCGAAACGCTACATGAATAAATCGATCACTGGCTACCGGAGCAGTGGGATCCCACCGCCCCGGTCACAAAATTAGAAAAATTGAAAAACAAAAATCAGAAAAATTGGAGGAAAAAAAAGAAAAACTAAATAAAAAAATTCAGAAAAGAATTAGAAAAATGAAGAAAAAAAATTGAGAAAAAAATAGAAAAATGAAGAAAAAAATATAAAAAAAAATAGAAAAATGAAGAAAAAAATTGAGAAAAAAATTAGAAAAATTAAGGGTTTCTTTGGACAAGGATGGGGTTTCCATGGGCAACATGGCATTTTCCACTGACAATGAGACATTTTGCAACAAGATGTTTTCCATGGGCAACGAGGCATTTCTATCAGACAAGAGTGGCTATCCAAGGGCAGTGGTGTTTGTCCGGCAGACTGGCATTTCACAGGCAGAGTGGGATTACACCGGCAGACTGGGGTTCCACGGGCAGTGGGGTTCCATGGGAAGAGTGGGGTTCCATGGACAGAGTGGGGTTCTGCAGGCAGAGTGGGTTTGTATGGGCAGAGTGGTGTTTCATAGGCAGAGTGGAGTTCCACGAGAAGAGTGAGATTCCACAGGCAGAGTGGGTTTGCATGGGCAGAGTGGTGTTCCACGGGCTGAATGCTGTTTCACGGACAGAGTGGAGTTCCACGGGAAGAGTGGGGGTTCAAAGTTCAGAAATTTTTTCAGAAAGTGCAAGAGGAGACTTTTTGGAGAATTTTGTAATATGTTTTCAAACAAGTTGGAAAATCATGTATTTATATATTTTTTGCAAATGGTAATCGTCGAGGACGACGATCTTTGCAGTTTGGCTATGTGAGATAGCTTGTCCTTGCTATCTACGATGAGGTCATCAGCAATATCCTGCTGATCACCTGACTTGACTCTCTTTCTTTCATTTGTATATAAACCTATTTCATAATCTAATAAAGCATTCAAGTCAGATACTAGAATCCTGTAGTCCATTTCTCTCTTAAGGACTTTCAAAAAATGTCACATGACCTGACGTCACTCGTGCGCATAGGATTGAGCCCCATTCCTCAGCCTGTAGCAGTGATCCGAACGGGCCGGAAATATTGGGTTGGGTTGCAAATTTGCGGGTCGGGTCAAGAGTGAACCCGACCCGCAAAGTATTGATCAGTAATATTAAGGTCCCAAAATAGATTCTTTAATACACTTACGCATATCCTTATGAAAATCACTTTTCATCCATTGCTTTAAACAAAAGCACATTTTGATTTGTTCTGGAGACATAGATAAACATTTAGCTGCCAGTAAATCTACACCACCTGAAAACAGCTTTTCAATTGGTACTCGTGTACCACTAGCTAAAAGGAAATCTCGAGCCATTTTTGAAAGGTTTGGATATGAACTTTCATTGCTCTTCGACCAGCCTAATAACCCACAACTTATATTTGGGCTATATGATGGAACTGCCGGTTCTGCTAAGTGAAGTTGCAACTCATCTCTAGTATCAATTTTCACTTTTTTCATTTGGCTGGCAAAAAGGTCATTTGTTTGATCTACCTGGGGTAGATGTGTCATTTGGTTTGTAGTTTTCAGCCCAACATTGTTTAATACATTTTCTATATTTCTGGATTACTTCTCGTTGAAACCCCACTGAAGAATGCCACTGCAATTTACAACGTGGATCCAAAATAGTTGCTATTATATAACAAGAGCCATCCGAACTCGGATAATACTTTGATAGTTTATCCCATGCACTCTTTGCAGCAGTTTTGATGTAAATAGGAATGTCTCTTTCACTTTGCTCTGATTCGTCTTTGATACTTGTTCGTCTTCGTACTGGTGAAGCAGTATTTTCAAAATATGATTCTAAATGCTCATACAGTTCAACGTAAACTAAGGAAGACAATGCTATTGTTGGAAATCCAGATTCGGACAGGTGTAATGTCATTGTTTTGAATGGCTTCAAAAAGTCAATTAATAGCTTCATTTCATTCCATTCAGAATGGGTCAATAGCAAGTTTTTAAATTTTGGCTCGTTTTATATAAAATTATCAAATGGTTCTCTTAATTTATAAGCTCTTCGTATCACATAAAATGTTGTGTTCCATCTTGTCCTGTTATCCTTAATTAGCTCCTTAGGTTTAATCTGCAAAACTCCACAATGACGTCTAAATTTCTGCCGAAGTTGAGGTGATAGTCGAATTTTTCTAATGGCTTTCCTTAACTTTTTGTGTTGTGTTTTGAATATCGCTTTCAGTTTCAAAATCCATTAAGTTTTCATTGTCTTCATCGATCAAACCATTTTCATGTCTTTAACTCTTTGATTGCGTCCTGACAGACGAGATCAATTATGTGGGTCAAGCATCTGATATATGATTATTCTGTTCATCAAATTGTTCTATGTTGTTTGAAGTCAGGTTTGCAAATTCACGGAAAAAAGTGTCCATATTACTAGCATTGTCACATGTTATGACATGCACTTTGTTACATATTCCATAATCTTCTAAAACGTTTTTGAAAATCCCAGCCAAGTTCTTACCGGTGTGTTCACTATTAATTAGTTTTAAGTCCAACTTTACCTCGCAGAGCTCCCAATGAGATTTAATGTATTGGCATATTAAACCTTCAAATGAAAACTGATTTTTTGATGTCCATCCATCGGTAGTAAATGATATTTTACCTGGAACTGCCTGCAATTTAGTCATTATGGCAGTTTTCTGATCTTCAAACTTTGGTACGATTTTATTTTTAATTGTGTCGGCGCTTGGTATTGAACAATTGGGATTTAAGAATTTAGATAATAAATGAAATTGTTGAGATTCAACCACTGTAAATGGTTGATCAGTGCCAACAATAAAATTCACAAGGTAATCTAAAAAGCCCTCTTGTGTCAACTGTACTTTTTCTTGACTTGAATTCCAAAAAGATTGTTGATCGTGTCGTCTTTTTGTTTTAGTACTTTCAGATGTTGTCTTTCTAAATGTCGTTTCAAATTTCCTGTGGCACCAGTTCGATCCTTTTTGTATTTCTGTTTGCAATGCTTGCAGCCATATTTCTCACCTTCATCATTAAAGTGGTCATAAAAATGGATTTCCTTTTTGTTGTACTTGTCATTGACGATGTTGAAGTTACATTCTCTTCTACTACATCAAGGTTAATTATTTCAATATTGGACATATTTGTAATTCGTTGCTGAAGAATGGTTGTTATTACGATTTGTAGATAACTAACATTAGGATTCAGGTGTGTGGTATTTATAGTCTATAAGCTGCACCTTCCCATGCCTTGAAGTTCAGAAGGGGGGGTTCAATTATGACGAATAACATACTTGTGACATGAAAAATAATTTCATACATAACACATAACAAAATTTACTAAAGAAAATGTATTGAGAATTATGGATTGTTATGTTATTTCTTCAAAAAATTTTCTTCTCTGCAATGGGTGAACTCGGGTTTCGGGTTATTTTCGGGTCGGGTTTCATTACAAACCGGACCCGACTCCACCTGAACCCGACCCGTTCGGAGCACTGGCCTATAGACTAATGAATTATATAGATTTCAATAGAATGCCATTGAATTCCATTAACGATCTGTAGAATACAATAGAATTTTTTTAACGTAGGTTTACGAGGTGTTTACATGTAAACTTAACTTTTCATATAGAAAACAAAACTTATGTCTCATAAATCAATAGTGAAAAAGAGGTTTGCCTCAGCCTCAGCCTCTTGTGTAGATTCAGGTGCATCCTCTTCATCTGAATCATAGGCGAAGAGACAATGTGGCCGCTACCGCATTCTGCGACCCTTTATGGTAGCTGATGGTCATGTTCTCCTGTTGGAGATGCAACCGCCCCTTCAAATCTTTTGCAGTGGTGAGCCATCTCACCACCTGGTGATCTGTTTGCACTTCATGGTGCACAAAGTCCAACATTTTTCAATTTTAGTTTATTTATAATAAAAACAAATAGAAAAGTCAATTTTCATATTCTGAATTGATTTTAATAAATTTAAAAATCTTTAAAACAACTAAACATGTTTATTTTTCATTTCCCATTCAATTTTTACCTTTCTCATCCCCATTCATCCCATTCCTATTCCCATTTATCCCATTCCTATTCCCATCTAAACGATTCCCATTTATCCCATTCCTATTCCCATCTAAACGATTCCCATTTGTCATATTCCTATTCCTACTCTCCCATTCCCACAATATCTGTTCCCATTCCCATCTCCTATTCCTAAACCCATTCAACCCATTCCCACATGTCCTATTCCCATTATACCTATTCATCCTATTGCCATTCCCACTGAACCTATAAGCAACCCACAGAATCTATAACTATACTAAGGACCACACACTTCCCATTAAAATCTTTTTGGGAGCTCTATATGTTCTATGGATTTTGTCAACTGGGTTGCTTTCAAGTAGAAAATAGTGTAAACAATCGTAAATAATAATTTACAATTACAACTTATTTATAATCATTGTAAACCAATTATTTTACAAGCTGTTTATTTGCTAACTTAAGTTTTCACGCAGAATACAAAACTTATATGTCATAAGTTATAAACAACTAACAACTAACAATCTATCAGTTACAAAGCACAAATATTTTTCGTTTTTGCAAAGTTTCGTTTTTGTTTGACTTACCTTTTGTGTATTTATACCTGGATGTATAACTTGTACGCACTAAGTTGTAATGATCTAAAGTATGTGTTTCCAAGTAAACCTTGACATTTTAAAT
>JAQIXT010002039.1:0-12495 GCA_034700445.1 Stenotaenia linearis
CATTAGTGAGGTGAATTGGCATTTGAGTTTGCATTTTGTGTGCGGAATAGGCGTTTTTATTATTGACTTTAAAAATCACCTGTCTTTTATAAAGCTTCGCTCGCTCGCTACGCTCGCTCGCTCATCAATAAACTATTGTGACCGGTTCATAGTCATTCATTTAAAAATACTGTTATTACGACCGGTTCATCTAAAATATGACCGGGTCATCCAAAAATGCTGCAATTATGACAGGCTCATCTAAAAATATACTGTTCTAACGACCGGTTCGAATAAAAATCAACACTTCAGTTGCAAAAAAATTTAATCCTATCTCATAATCTGCCATTTAAAATGCACCAACACAATTTCCGTCCGGTTCACCTAGAATTTCTTGTAAAAACGTAAAATAAATTACAAATAACCAACACGACACATCAACGCTTTGTTTTTCTTTACCAAAAAAAAACAAATCAAGTTCAAAACAAAACAACATTTTTATATCACTTTCTATACATCTTTTCTTCAATTCTTTTATAATTTATATGTACAAAACTAGAAACAAAAAAAAAATCAGAAAACTTGGCGCGGGCATGAATTTGCTGGACTGAGGGTCGCCTATTGATCCCTTTGTCGTCATGACAACCGAACTCCCAATCGCACGAATATCGAACGCATGCGTTGTCGTATTACACCTCCCTTCTCTCACCCTTTCTCTCCACCTCATCCCTCTTAGTTGGTGGACCCCCTTGACCTCCACAGTGGCTGAGTCCAAAACTGATGCAAAGGGGGATATTTGGCCCTATTTTAACGATAATAAATTTTAAATTTAAATTATAACTAAAATATTTTCTTGTAAATTCGGCATCCAGAGACCTGTCACCACACACACATACACATTCCCTCCTCAGAGACAAGTGAACCAGCACTTAGTTTCTTTTTCCATTCCTTCTTTTATGTCCTAATCGCAAAAAAATTTCAAAAAAATCAAAACAAAAATACCTGACCCTGTTTTAAGTTAGCTTTAAATATATATGTATATATATATATCTATCATACATATGTATATTCCCAGTAGCATTCTAGTATCATAATGATGCAGAATCGTTTCTTAATGTGACTATTTTTGCTGAATTTTGATATCGTAATGATGTCAAATCAAGTAAAACCATTGAATCATAATTTTGACATGATATCATGAATGAGTAATCATTCTGATTTTAGATTTTATAGAATTTAAGTGTCAAAATGAAGTCCAAATTTGAGTAATAATTCTGATGAAAAAAAATACTCAGTTTTCCTTCATAAAAGTGTTTTATCGGAAAAAAATGCACATTTTAAGGCCATTCCTTCAAACCTATTGCTTTCACTTATTCAATTGCTTTTTATCCCCTCATATTTTGGAGTTATTTTGAAACCTAAAAGATGTCATAATAATTCGAAAAACCTATATCATTACGATTCCGTTTCTATGGACATGTAACACCAATTAGTTACAAAACTGTGATTCTAGCTCCTGAATGACAGCACTACGATGTCTGACATCATAAATTCTCATCAATACTGGCATTGTTATGATATCAGAAAACTGTCTGGGAATATTTCAACATTGTTTACACAACACAAAATCAGTAGGCAACAAGCAATTTCTGTTTTTTGAGCACAATTCGTCGCTATCAGTTCGATATCACCTTTTATGCCACAAACCCAAATTGAGAAAATCAAGTTGAAGCATTTGCATGATTTTCTCCAGTCCATCCGTAATGATCTTCGTACACCCATACAAATCAATACACTGTAAATTAGACAGGTGATCAACAATGGTGTGAAGACTACAATCGGTTATGCTGTGGCACTGACCAATGTTGAGCGTATTCAACTCCAGCAGATGCCGGGCAATTCGCATCAATCCGTCGTCACTTATTTGACACGCACTCATCGACAGGCTCCGGAGGCCAAATAAACCCTATGAAATGTGCGCCAGCGCCTGATCGCCGATCTTGTCACAGAAACTCACGTCCAGCGAAGAGATCCTTGACCCCCCTTCGGCCAAATATGCCATACCGATGTCGCTTATATTGTCACAACTTCGTAAATTAAGCTCGCGCAATGTTGGCATTTTGGCCAAATACTACTCCCTATTAACGGCAGTCCTGTCTCGCTGCCAGCCTCCATCTTGCTCGTGTTCGCGTGGCCGTGGCGTGGCGTTGCTTTTCCACTCGTTTCTGTTCCCCACTCTCCGTGAGCTTGTGAGGATATCCTGTTGGGTGACGTCACTGGGCGCCAATTTGAGAGGAGCGTTTGATTGGTCGATGAAATGAGAGCAGTGTTTGCCCGCTTATTTTTGACTTTTGAATTTTGACCTCTCGAAATGAGGGTTTGTTTATATTGAATTGTTTTTCTTAGAGTTTGTGATATGTTTTTATTTTTGGTTTGCTTTTTGAAATTGAAATGTATTTAAAAGAAAGTTTTTCTTTTAATTATTTTCTTTTTCTTTTTCTTTTTATTATTATAATTTTTGTATTATTATAATTTATTATAATTTTTTTTAAAGGAAAGGAGTAAAGTATAAAATTTATAATTTTTTTTTCATACATTTTCGCTAAATTTGGAGAAAGACCTGATCCTTTATCCTGAAATGAAACTAGTCGTTTTTTATGGGTGGGATTGTCCACCTGCTGGTTCCACTTCCACACCCACCTTTCCTCTTTTCTTCTTTCGTAGACCACAATTCACAATTGTCTCACAAGTTTGAAATTTTAAAGTTTTAGCACTACAAAAAAATTAAAATTCTAAAAAAAATTCTTAAAAAATTAGCTTTTACTTGCATAAGTGAGATTAATGGATGTAGAAGTACCATTTTTAAAACTTTTTTTTAAAATTATTTTTTATTCGTCTTTGTTGAACTAGGAAGCCAATGTATGGTGCAATGCACTAATTCCCATTGGAATCTCCATGCGGTTTTTTCCTGGGTTAATTTTTTTAATACTTTTTCTTTTTATTTTATGTTTTAATCCACGTGTAATTTTTATTTTTAAATAAAACAATTAAAAGAAAAATGTGAGATATGAAAATTTACGAGCTGTCTTTTACTTTAAAAGTACGAGTTTTTATTGTTTGAACTTTAAATCACAGAAAGTTCCTCGGAAAGTTCAAACTTTAAATGGGGGAAGTTGAGAAGAATGCGAGCATACGATAGTTGTTTGGTGGCGCCATCGGGTGATTTTGAAGTTAACTAAACTACTGAAAAACAAGGCACATTTATATAAATCTCGAAATTGTACACTTTAAGTGATGTAAACATCGTAAAATTCCGATGACTTTTTTTTTGTATCATCATATTTCTTTAATAAATTTACGGAAATTCCTAAAAGTTTGCAACAAAATATATTTTTTATGACAATTTCTCTCGTTACATTGACACTTCAGTCATTTTCATTTATCGTATTATTTTTTTTAAAAAAATCACCAGAAATTTAACCCGAATTTAAATAAATTTATTAAAAATAATTTTTTTCAATTTGATTTTCAAATAATTAGCGAGTAAGAATTTTTTAAATCGAACTCTCTTTCTCTTTTCTATCCCAAAATTCCCCTTTTTACTAAGCGTCGGTTTTATCAAGAATTGATTTTATTGATAACATAAATCAGCCACGGCAAAAAGGTGCGCCGAGACTAGCTCAGACCACAGACAACCGCGTATATCTGGCTGCATCCGGCCAAACCAATGAACTTACGCGGTTTGCGGTATTCAGGAAGTACACATTTCTGAAAACTGAAAATTAAAGCTTAAACACGTTATTTTTTACGTAAATTTCACATCTTTTACTACATAAAATCATAATTTTACAGCTCACTTTAAAAATAAAATTAATTACAGTATCACACTCTTTATAAAAATTTAAACTGACTCATTAAAATATTATTGCAAAGCTCGTACAATGAATTTATCTGCAACATATGGGAAGTGGCCATAACATCCACCAACAACTCCTTATTTTGATTTAAGTATTTCGTAATTTTTCCCGTGTACAAATACGTTATAATAGCGTCCATTGCCATCATTGAAGTATTTGGAAACTTCAAGTGATTCGTCCTTAAATCGGGACTTTCGTCGCACTGTTTGTAAATTTGATATCTAAAATACCGGTTTTTGCCTAATAATATCCTCCGATGTGCGTATATTGTTCCATTTTTGGTTTCTATTATTACATCGATTCCGCCTTCTCCTTTTCGTCGTTGTTTGTTCAATGCGAGCATGTCTTCAGATTGATACGACACGTGGGCGGCCATTGATGTCTTTACCGCGATTAATTTGAATGAAAATTTGAATTTGAGTTATTATTGTTGTGATTATTTATGATTTTAACCCTTTTAGTTGTTGATTTCTTACCTATTCGTGGAGTCACGTTGAAATTGTTGTTGCAAGACGCCTTCCGGGTACTTTTGGGTGATAATCAGCGAAAGTATCGAGCTAATCGTTTGACCCTCACTAGGGGGTGGATTTACTAAAAGTTGGTCATTTTTGTTTATTCTGTTGGTTATTGTGTTTAGTGGTGGTGGAAGTACGTGTTATGATGGGAATTTTAGTTAATAGTGTTTAAATTAAATAAAATTATGCGAATTGTTGGAAAAACTGTTGAATTTTGGTCGAATTTAATGAAATGGTGTTAAACAGTGTTGTAAGAACGTCGATGTAACGTTGTAAAAACGTTGTAAAAACATTCGATATTGATTTAAATGAAATAATATTGTGCAATCGTTATATTTTAATAGTAAAATTTATTTTATAGAAAACAATTGAATTTTGCTTGCAACATTGAAATAACGTTACCGTTAACGTCGAGTTTTAGTTGTGTTAAAGTAACGTTGGAAAAACGTTGAATTTTAACTCCAATTTTTGTCTTCTGTAAAGTTATTTTTTATTTCTTGTAGAATGGACAATAATAATAACAAGGAACAAATTAAAATAAAGATAATTAATCTACTACTGACTACTGTATGACTACAATTTCCTTTTCTCATTAAAAATGACTAAATTTCCCTTTCGGAGAGTCAAAATACAAAAAAATTAACCAAACATTCCTCCAACTTTCCACTCATTTTACGATACTTGAGTGCAACAGTTCTGTTCTGCTTCTACTGTTACAGTTATACTTTCGAAATTCTCTATTTTCACACTTGAGGTCGCCATCTTCCTCGCAATCTCACTTGACTTTGACCTTGACTTCAATAGGTGAAATTATCGTTATCTCCACAAAATGACTCACAAGTTGATTAGACCAAATAAACAACAAATACTCCTTATCTAAAAATTATCATAATTTACTACGGTAATTTTAATGATACTATTGCCAACTGTTGACCATTCTTCAATTTCCTTAACTTAAAAGCTTCTGTCATCATCCTAACTATTTTAGGTCACAACTTTCTATATTTTCATACTCTGAATTTGACCTATATTCTCAATTCCATCCCTCAGTCCTCAGACATGCTTAGACCTTGAATGAATGCATTTACAGTGAGGTCATTGGACACTTTCAGCTCTCTAGAACTGGATTAAGATCTGATTTCGTCTGCAATTGACCATGAGTTGTACTATAATTCATGGACATGCAATCTCGAGCAAGAAAAATACATATAGTTTATATAAATTCAGACACTTGGGGATTGTAACGTGTAAAATACATAAACACGACTATAAATGCTGTTAAAATCTAAATTTAGTTTGAGTTGTGTAATTGTAAACTGCTAACTACAGTTAAAGACTATTTACACTAAAGAAAACAAAAATAAATTCGAAATTCGATGACATCATTAACATTATTTTTGTTTTTAGCCAAAACAAGGATGTGATAGGTATTCCGGATGTGTTTGTAGCTAAACATTATCATAATTTTACATTTCTGCATTTCCTATTGCGATATTTCTATCAGTTTTAGGTTTACCATTTCCAAACTCAGTCTCGTGCATCGTCAGCTCAGTTTTGACATTATTCGTAAACGGTGCCACCCAGCGATTGAAATGTGAAATCAACTCTCTCTCCAAAAGGGGAGAGAAACAGAGAAGAGAGAAAAAAGTGAAAACATTCAAGGCGTTGACTAATTCATTTCAAAACAAACAAACCAAAGAGAGGGTAGAGCGATTTTAAAACTGAATAAACCAGTGTAATCAAAAGACGACGTTATACTTAAAATAACACAAAAGTGTAGTAATCACTTCATTTTTGGCATTGGCATTGCGATTGAATGGAGAAACAAAAACCTTTAAACGATATGTGAAATTGGCAGAAGACCAAAAAAACCAAATAACAGAAACATGTCCGAGAAGTGAAATGACACAGCAAAATGAGGCCAAACCCCCAGAAAAAAACCGGGGGAAATGGAAACCGGTAACAATTGCACCACCAGGACTTTCGGAACCACAAAATTACCCAAGACCTTCCGACCCAAACCCCACTGGAAGTGATTCACTTCCACAAATCAAGCGCGGACTTCTTTTTTCCAGTTACAGTTACAACAAACTCGAATTTTTTTCCATCTCTTTTTTCTTTTTATTCACCCATCCCCATCTCACCACTCCCAGTCGTCATGACGACAGACGTCGCGTAAAATCGGCGCCATCCCATCCCCCATATTCCGCCATCTGTCGTGTCGGGATCACGAACTGGGGATCTGATCAATGAGGCGCGTGCCCGACTCACTCCTCAAGCCCTAATTCTCAAGAAAACAACAAAAGCGGTGGTTTCTGGTCTCGGAACACGTATAGCGTTATGGTTCCATATCCTTTCGCGACCTCCATCACATCCTAGGGGCGGGGCTGTTACGAAGAGCGAGGGTGGGGTTGCTGCCGTCATGGCACCCTGGTGGCTAGGCGCAAGGCTGAGGCCGCGTGGTTCGTTGGCAGTGGCGCTCCGGGCATCGTTCTCTACTCAGATGGGGTTCCTTGTGCTGCTTGTGGCAGCCGCGTGGTGCCTCAGGTCGCTGGACGCTCGGCCGGCGGTTTATCAGATGAGTCGCCATAAACAACTCGACAGCGCCACCATGGCAGGCGCGGTGGTGAGTAAATATTTACATTTTTCTTCATTTCGAGTGATTTCGAGCCAAAACTTGCAATTCGAGTGTCGGTTTGTGTATCACTTGTTTCTTTCACCCCGCTCTCACTCTCTCTCGTGACCTTCGCCCGTAAACGGAGCCGACTCAGCCCGACATTAACCGGGCGTAAGCGAGCGATAACTCGTTTCTTAAATCGTAAATCGATTTGCCTCGTTTTCGTCCCTGTAAAAATAGATTTGAATTTTGGAGAAGTGAAGAGAATGAGGGATTCATTCACCCCAGTCTTGACTTCCGGAGGAAACCCCCTTTCGCCCCTCCACCCTGCTGATAAGACTCACATCTTGAGAGCGCATGAATGTTGTTATGGCAACCAAGGTCCTTTCTTTTCTTATGTGGATAAGGCCGTGAGGGAAAGGCAATTTATAAGTTGGAGGGGGAATTTGATTAGCATCAAACGAGGGAATTGTCCAGCTGCTGTTACTGAAATGTTCAGTTTGTTTCGCCATCTGCGAGTTTTATTTTCAGTTTGTTGACAGAGTTCATGTAACTGTTTTGAGGGATGCTGACAGGTTGTTTGGATGAGGTTATTGAGCGTAATTCATTGATTTTTTTCGTTTTTGATGCTCCAGAGGATAAATATTCATGAGAAATGGCAGTTTTCTTTGATTGGCTTTGTGCTTTTTAATATTTTGATATTTTTGATTCAAGAAATCAAAGAAAACTTAATTTTCGTGCTTAAACATCTGTTGAAATTGTTCAGTTTTCGGTTTGAAATTACTGTTTTTCTAACATAAACTAATATAAATACATGAATTATTGGATATTTTTCTCATTTTCTCAAAATCCTTCTGTACGTCTTCCTAAATTCTCAGAAAAACTTACAATTTCAATTTTCTCTGCAAATTCTTCAATCTATCAACAGAGTTGCTCAACTTTTTTTAAATTAAAATCAGTGTTTATTTTTCCAAGCAGCCATTAATTGATTTTTTTTTAATTGCTGGCAGTAATATAGCTTGGAAAAGAGGGGAGACTTCTAGGGGATCAAAAAAAGGGTTACCAAATGATTTTTTTCTCTTTTTCTAACAATATCATCTTCCCTGGGCCTTAAGGTCATATTTTGGAGCGACAGGGAATGCGGAAAGCTGAGTATTTATAAAAAAAATATGTAAAAGTTACTTATTTTTAGAAAACTTCACCCGTCAAGTTCGTGGGTTACTTCCTGTTGCGCATACAACTGCGCGTTACCAGTTCTAACAACTTAATTACGGAAATTTTCATTACTACTAAGAAACACACAAATACGGTGTAAATCAAACATTTCCGTACAACAATACATAGGTCACTTAACTTTACACACCCAACAGTTACTCATCACTCGTAAACGTAAAATTTCCGAGAAATTGTATTCAGCAACACAATTACCATTGTACATTGTTTGTTTAATTTTCATATGCAAAAAATTTTGCAGATAATATGTAGTTTTCTACTGATTTTTACAGATTTTGTACAGATTTGTTACACTTTTCCTTCAAAATCACTTTAGAATCTCTTCAAAAATATATAAACTACAGTTTTTTTAGTCAATCTACAGATTTTCTGACAAGAACTATAAAAGATATGCAGATAATATGTTGATTATATATTTTTGAAGAGATTTTAAAGTGAATTTAAAATCACTGAACTGGGAGAAAAATCACAAAAATTTACAAAAATGTACGAAATTAAATTTAATTGTAAATATCTAATTTACATCATATTTAAGTTTACGAGAGCTTGTAAAAAACAGATTTTCAAAATTTACAAAATTTACTACAAAGTGTGTTTTTAAAACCGTACACTTGTTGTAATGTACTTATGTACATTACAACAAATTTAATTGTTATACGTTTTTGTAGATATGTTTTATTCTCTTCAGTGCTTGACAGAAAACTAGAAAGAAATCTTTAGAAAATCTATAAAAAAAACAAAAACTCATAGAAAAATCTCCAGATAATCAGTGGACTTTTTTTTAGTATAGGTTTTCATTAAACAGTAAAAGTGACAGTTAAAAAAACCCTAATGATTGATTTCTTAAACTCAAAAATTCAAAGTCCAGCAAAACTTCATTGGTTGTCATTGAGCTCGTTTTGCGTATCGCAACACCAGATGGTGCAACATGTGGCCCTCCCCCACCCCAAGTCGCCTTTTGCTCTGAATGGCATTTATTTTCTCTCTTTGGCCTTACCTTGAGAGCACAGAGCTAGTGGGAGGATGTGTGCCCTTTCAGTACTTAGCGTGGATCAAATTTTGACATTTTTTCTGTTATTTACCAAGAAAAAAAAAAGAAAAATCTAAAACCGGAAGTGACCCCTAGCAAAAGGCCATTTCTCCAATTAATAGTCGATCTGCAGCAACGGATGCTCTTCCGTGCTCACTTCCGATGACTCCGTCACCTTTTGCTGGACGCAGATAAAGGCTGGAGCAAACCGCGCATTTATTCATTTTCATTTTATTCTGTTTTCGTAGGACTTCCTCACCAAATATGGGTATTTGCCTCCGACGGACTTGAATGCTGGCAATTTGCGGACCGAGGAGCAACTCCAAGACTCAATTCGCGCCATGCAACGCTTCGCAGGCATTCCCGAGACGGGGGTAGTGGACGAAAAGACCGTTGAGTTAATGACGAGGCGTCGGTGTGGAGTCCCCGATCTCGTCGGGACTTCGGACCGGGTGAAGCGGTACGCGCTGCAGGGAGGCAAATGGGATCATCTCGATCTCACGTGGAGGTGAGCCAGTGTTTAGTAGGAAGTTTTAAGTGTGTTTATTCCATTAATGGATGTGAATAAAGAGTCATTTGTTTGTTTCTTGTTTATTTCTTTGACCCTGTGATTTTTGTATTTTCCCAAGTGACCTGTTTTGGGTTTCATGGTTTCGGTTTCCTGACCTCACTCACTCAACTTGGCTGTGGTGTGCTGTTTATTCCGTCACAACCTCCTTGAGTGAGTGTAGTAAGGCTTGCAAATATCTTCGCAGCAACTTCATTTGCGTTTTTATAGTAATTGTGTAACATTATTAGTTTCATTGAGAATAGAGAGATTTAGATTTGTGTCATAAGGTGATTTCTTTTAGGTATAAACCCAGCAGATGGTCTCTTACTTCTTTTCCCCAAGCTGTTTCCTGTGTCTTGTTAGGCTAGCTGCAGGACAGTATACACCATTATAAGTGTTTTTTTTTTAAATGGAAATTTTATAAATTAGGCACATTTATCAGACTTTTTCAGACAGTTGATTCATTTTAATGTGTGTGAATCATTTGATGTGAAGTTTTTATTAATTAGTGACACAGGTGATAAAATATTCAATAAAATCCATTTGAAGCAAATGTTTTGCATTGGGCGCCAATCGCCATGTTTATAAAGAAATGCATCTTTCTCTACCGTTTGCGATACGGTGATCTTGCGGAAGCGTAAGTGGATTTCAATACTTCTTGCCTGAAAAAATGTATGGCAGACTAGTGATGGGCGATACGATACGATACATACGATATATCAATATCGAACAATACTTTTAGTTTGATATTCGATGTTTTCAGAACTTTGATATTTACAAAATGATATTTATTCCCCGGCCTATATTGATATACGATATTCAATGTGGTGCCGACTATTAAAAATACCTTAAAATTGTGTAAAAATGGGCATAAATCCAGATATCAGTAGTAAAAATTTAAAAAAATTAAAAATTTTCAAAAATTATTTTGAATAAACTTAAGTCAAAAGTAGACATCAAAATTAATGAAAAAAGTTATAAAATTGCATTCAATGATTTGATATTTTGAACAAAACGATATTTTTGTCAGATTTTATGAATTTTTATATTATATTGTATGAAAATAAAAAAATATCGAAATATATCGAAAATATCGTAGTAAAATATTATATTTGATGCAATACATAGTTCCTTTTAATACTATCGATATTTCATCTGTGTGGCCCATCGTCACGCCAGACATTACAACCTAAATCTCTCTACTGTCCATCGATAATACCAGCCGATTGGTCGATTCAAAAATCGCTGGCTTCTCATTGGTTAATAATTATTGAGCGGTATTTTCAAGTGTACATTAAAACACGATTAATATTAATTCTTTCCCGTTTTGATTCAGTATTGTAGATACAGCTCACTCGATCGATTATCACACAATACGACACGAATTAAGTCGCGCATTTAAGGTTTGGAGCGATGCGTCACGACTCACGTTCCGTGAACTGGCACGCGGCGATGAAGCAGATATTTCCATATCTTTTTTCCGTGGCTATCACGGCGACGGTTATTCCTTTGATGGTCCCGGCTCCGTGCTGGCTCACGCGTTTTTTCCGGGACCAGGACTGGGGGGTGATACGCATTTCGACGACGAAGAAGCCTGGGACGCCTCCCATAACCCGGATTCCTCAGGTAAATGCAGATTTCAGCATTTTTCAAAAAAAAAGAATTGAAAAATTATCTTATCGACATCTGGGCAACATCAATAAACACGAGCCACTAACAAATGACGTCATTTAATGTGGGCATGTGGTGGATAACGAATCATTTCCTGTTGCCCTTCTCCTCCCCTTATTTGTATGATGAGAACCAGGTGTAAATTTTTCAATCCCTCTTTCCGGTGCTCTAATCTTTAATTTTTGTCTTTTGTTTTATTTCAGCGGTCAGTTTATTCGCCGTCGCAGCCCACGAGTTTGGACATAGTTTGGGGCTTTCACATTCGGGAGATTCGTCTGCTTTGATGTACCCGTATTATCAGTTTATCCAAGCTGAATTTACATTGCCAGAGGATGACCGGATGGGAATTCAACAACTTTATGGTGAATAAATAAAATTAATTCCTTTTATTTCCATTTGGGATCATAAAAGGTGACTTAGGTCGAGCAGTGAGGATTAAATTAAAGCGCGCTCTCCTCGCCCCATCCCCAATTTTTTTTTTATTTTAATTTTTTTTTTCGAATTTTAATTTTTTTATAGCGAAATTTAATTTAATGGATTTTAATTTTTTTTTTTAACGAATTTTAATTTTTTTTTCGAATTTTAATTTTTTTTTTCGAGTTTTAATTTTTTTTTAACGAAACTTAATTTTTTTTATAAAGAAATTTATTTTTTTAATAACGAAACTTAATTTTTTGGTATTTTTTGTAACGAAATTTTTTTTTCCGACATTTAATTTTTTTCATTAAGAAACAGAATTTTTTTTATAAAGAAAATGAAATTTATAAAGAAAAAAACATTTTTTAAAGAAAAAAACATTTTTTAAAGAAAAAAACATTTTATAAAGAAAAAAACATTTTATAAAGAAAAAAACATTTTATAAAGAAAAAAAACTTTTTTGTAAAGAAATTTATTATTTTTTTATAGAGAAATTTATTATTTCTTTTATACAGAAATTTATTATTTCTTTTATACAGAAATTTATTATTTCTTTTATACAGAAA
>JAQIXT010002040.1:0-12478 GCA_034700445.1 Stenotaenia linearis
TTACGAACTCTCGATATTGCGAACAGATTTGACGGTCCCTTCGAGTTCGTTATATCGAGGTTCGACCTGTACAAAATCCCCGATTTACTTCTCATGGACATATTTAGAATGTCTTGTCAGTGACGTAACTTTGCATCTTTGTTTGATCACATGACCGTTATGGGGAACTGTATGTTAGTATAAATTAGACCCTGCACCTGTCACTTCTAATTGTGTAACCAACGGGTTAACATTAAAGTCTCGAAGTTGTTCATTGCGTCCAAACAACAGAATGTTTTGTTGTAATGAAAACCCGGCCATTGTGAACTGTTTAGTTGAATTTTTTCGTTATAATGAGTTTTTGCGTCACCAAGTTCACTTCATCACTGTGGGAGACTGAATTATGTGAAGAGTCACTAAGGACACACTGTTATGGGATAAAAACTTGATTTTCAGGTCAGTAAATGTTAATTTCACTTAAATAACTTCGTTTAAATAACAATACACATTACATACTGCAAGATGCCACATAAATCTCCCTTAATATATTTTACCACTTGTTTTTTTGTTCTTTATAGGTTTCTTTATTGTTAATTTCATTGAAAAAAGTTTTTCAACAAAACCTGTAGAAAATCTGTAAAACATTTATATTTTGAAGTTAAACTGCAGAAAATCTGTAAAAAATCCAGAAAAATTAAGTTTTTTTGCAGATTCTTCACACAATTTCCACTTTTCCAGCAGATTTGTTCTATCTCTAACCCAAAACCCACAAAAATCACCCACCCACCACCCCAAAAATGAAAATCAAACCTCCCTTCCATAACTTAAGTATATTTAAAACAAGCGAAGAAAATGAAGTGCACATTTGCCTTTCATGAGCAACAACGAGACAAGTGCAAAGTTTGGCTGCCTTCCTGTTCTTTTATAAATGACGATAGCGAGGCAGGATGCTTTCATTTATTAATATCTAGCGCTCAGTTCTGACAGGAAGACAATTCTGAGAGGAAGAAGAGAGAAAGGCATCAACAGCAGATATGACGGCGCAGCCCACACCGTATTGAGTCTGTCAAATTGAGTAGGACGAGACCAATTTAGCAACAAAGACAGCACTTCGGGATAAGAAAATAGAAAAATAGAAAAATAAAAAAAAATAAAAAAATGAAAATTGTTACGTCAGATTTAGAGAGGATAAACTTGATTAAATTTATATTGACAATTGATTGTAGATATTGAGTAAATCTATTTACGTATTATTGATAAATGTGAATCGTAATTGAAGTTTTGTAATGGATTTATTTATGGTTGATAATCGATAAATTTTTTTTTTGAGTGCGTCATGTATGAGGAAAATTTATGAAGGTATCTGTGAATATAAAGTTTATCAAGATTTAGTTGATGTTAATCTCCATTTTGAATTTGACTTTAGACTTAGTCAGTTTAGAACTATTTTTTATTCAAATTGCATTGATTTTAGGCTTGTGTTAGTCATTTGAGTCATTGTTTTGGTTATTTTTAGTCATTTTTCATTATTTTAGATGGTTTTTATCATTATAGACACATCTTACTATGAAAATAGTAAGATATTAACTATTTCAGGCTTATTTTAGCCATTTTAGACCTAAGTGTCATCTAAATTGTATAATTTCAGCCTTTTTAGACCTAAGTGTCATCTAAATTGTATAATTTCAGCCTTTTTAGACCCAAATATCATCTAAATTATATAATTTTAGACATTTTAGACCAAACTGTCGTCTAAATTACATAATTTTAGCCTTTTTAGACCTAAATATCATCTAAATCGTACAATTTTAGACATTTTAGGCCTTCATTTTATCCAAAATACAACACCACCCAACATTTAGACCAAAACATATCCCAAACATAAAACTGCACTCATTACCCCCCACATTCCCCATCCAACCCAACTTCCCTCTTAAAAAACCCACCAACCATTTACCAACCCCACATTATCAAGTTCAAAACAAACAATTTTAATCTCAACACCAAACCCCCATCACAAAAAAAAAAAAAAAAAAAAAAAAATTTCTGAAAATAAATTCAAACAGCTGCTAAACACATGAAACACTTCACACACAGACACCAAAACAAAAAAAATAAAAAAGTAATTTAAAAATGGATCCCATGGAGGAATGCAGAGGAACTCGAGGCAAAGGATGAGACACGATGTCGTACACGGCAAATTATAAGCCATCAATTTGGTTGGGACGTGTCACTGAAATATTTGCCGCCTCTGAGCCATGCATCCTCAACATGCCTCTTAATCGAGACAAGGGTCCTGACTATAAATCTTTGTCATTAAATCCGCGTGCAAATTAGGCGGTCGTGTGATGCGAAAATGTGATTTTTTTTTTGATTTTTTTTTTGATTTTTTTTTTGATTTTTTTTTAATTTTTTTTTTTGATTTTTTTTTGATTTTTTTTTTGGTTGGTTTGCACGTGAAATTGCGATTTTAGAGTGCATGCATCAAAGATCAAAGTGTTTGAGGGTTTTTTGGGGGGTTTTTGATTTTTTTTTGGTTTTCGGAGGGGAGTTTGGTGAGTTTTTTGAGTTTTATGATTTCTAGATGATTTATTGTGGGGTTTTAGGTTTGGGGTTTGGTTTTGTGGGGTTTTTGAAGTTTTTTTTTTTGAGTTTTCATAGGGAAGTTTGTGATTTTTTTTTTTTTTTTGTGATTTTTTTTGATGATTTTTTGTGGGGTTTTATGATTGGTATTTGGTTTTGTGGGGTATTGGAGGTTTTTTTTTTTTTTTTAGAATTTTTCATAGTTTAAGTGTTTTGAGGGGAAGTTTTGAAGTTTTTTTTTTAGTTTTGTGATTTTTAGATGATTTATTGTGGATTTTTGTTTTTATCCCTTTGTTTTCTTGATTTTTAAGAAGAATTTAAGAAATTTTCCTAAAACTTTGCAGAAAAATAACAATACAATAATAATTTTTAGTTTTGTACCTCAATTTCTGTTTTTTTTACATTTATTTCATAATTATAGGCCTTTTTTTTACATTTACAGTTTTCCTCCATTTCCTCACACTTTTAAGCCTCAATTTCTGCATTTATTTATAGGTTTATATCTTAATTTAACCTTTTTCCTCCATATTTAAAGCCTCAATCATCATTTAACTAATAAAAAAAAACACATTTTCACAATTTCATCCTCAATTTCAAAACTTTTACGACTTTTACCACACTCCCTTGATTTATATATATATATAAAAAAATAAAAAAAATAAAAATTAAAAAATCAAATTCCAAAAAAATTTAAAATAAAATTTCAACTAAATAAAAGTATATTCAAAACGAGTTGAAATTGATTTTGCTTTTGACACTAACCACTCGCCATTTAATTAATCCCCGTAGCGACGGATGCAATTAGAAAAGCAGTATTTTCGTTTTGCTAAATTTCTGCTTCGTTTTAAGCGAATGCACGCCATTAAAGCTCAGTACAAATTATAATTTATGGCATTATCTTATCAAGAGCTCAGCATTTACCTTTCGCCACTCTCGTGAGACTTTCACTTAGCGAATTGCAAATCCTGTCTTTCCCTTACTTACGGTATTGGGGGGAAAAAATTATGTTTTTTAAATGTCGTGTTATGTATGAATTTGTTGAATTTGACGTTGAGATTTGTTGTTTGTTTTGGAGTTAATTGGTAGTTATAAAATGCCAATTTTAACGTAAAGGGTATCTTTACAACAAGAAAAGTAAATGTAAAGTTAATTTTTATATTGACTTTACATTGGCTTGAAATTTGTAAATTTAATTTTTTTTGCGGTTATTTTGGCGCACTGCAGTTTTGATTTTGTAGTTATAATTGTAATGTGTAGTTCCATGTAGTAGTTATAAAGTATGGGAAGTGCTGAAATGATTTTGCTTTAACAAGAAAATATTTTATTGTCTATTTGCTATTGTTAGTAGGGTCAGTTTGATCAAAGATTAATTAAAGTGTGATAAAATAAGTAAAAGTTTTCTACATTTTACTTAATTTTTGTATGTTGTCTATATTTCACTAAACTATGTCTACAATTGATTATAATTGATTATAATTGATTAAGAACTGTCTATAACTGACTAAAATTAAGCAATCAGTGTAAATTTGACTAAATTAATGAAAATTAAGTATTAACTGTCAATAATTGACTAAAATTAAGTGATAACTGTCTATAATTGACTAAAATTAAGTAATAACTGTCTAAAACTTACCAAAATAAATTTAAAATTGTCTAAAATACCTATACTTAATCAAATTTAAACAATAACTGTCTAAAATAAAGTAATAAGTGTCTAAAACTGACTAAAATTAGTTTAAAATGACTAAAACCAGTAAAAACAGTCTAAAATCACTATAATCAAGCAAAAACCAACTAAAAACACTCAAAAACAGACTAAAAACACTCAAAAACAGACTAAAAACACTCAAAAACAGACTAAAACCACTCAAAAACAGACTAAAAACACTCAAAAACAGACTAAAATCACCATAATTAACCAAAACCCAACTAAAAACACTCAAAAACAGTCCAATTTACCAAACCCAAATGAAATAAACCATTCAAAACAACAGCAACAAAATTCCATCCATAAAAAAAAACTTGAAAACAAACTACCTCGCAACATAACATTTTCACAGTAAACAAACAAACTATTCAATTTAAACACTCAGTCAACAACTCCCGGAGCTAAGACACCGAAATTGGTGAGCAAACATGAATTTTTCCTGCCAAGCTCCGGGGCACACAACTCAGCATATTCGCCACTCAAATTCAAAACCCGCATTAAAGTATTATATTTTAATGACACGACAATCAATGTAATTTATCGACTCGATACGAGTAAAAAGGAACATAAGGAAAATTAAATCGAGTGCCAGCCTTGGCCTCAAAACCAGTAATTGAGTAAATATTAAGTACAGTTGTTAAATGTTTTAAGTTTTCATTTTTTTTTTTTTTTTTGAAAATTATAATGTTTGGTTGTTTTTTTTTTATGGTAGTTAAGGTAATTAAATTTTGAAATAAGTGGAAGGGGGGGGTGGGGTAGTACTTTGGTTGGTAGTTTGTGATTCGTTGATGATTTTTGGTGTGAATTTTTAAAAAAAAAAGTAAATTCGCCATTTTGTTTTTAGAAAAAATTGTTTTATAGAAATTTTAGCTGGATCAGCCATTTTATGTTTTTTTGATCAATAAATCCACCATTTTAAAAATTTCTTATTGATGAATCTATTTTTTAGTGACATTTATTTTCTTAAATTTTTCAAATAAATAAATAAATCCATTTTTAAACAAATGTCAATAAATAACATTTCTAAAATTCAACAAAAATCTACCATTTTTTCAAAAAATCAACAAAAACCCACCATTTTCTCACCAAAACCCCCAAAATCAATAAATATCCACAATTTTCTTACCAAAACCCTAAAACTTCACCATTTTCTTACCAAAATCCCAAAAAAAAACAAAAATCCACCATTTTGTTCCAAAACCCCCCAAAAAACTACAAAAATCCACCTTCCCAACCCCCATTCCCACCCCTTTCACCACCCAATTACACAAAACAGAAGCCCAAACCACCCCTCACCTCCCTCAAAAAAAACACCAACCCCAACACAACCAAACACAGATAAAACACTCATCCCCTTATTTACATTTTATGAACATGAAATTCCACTTTGTCCTCCATTTAAATTCATCTCAGGCTCAAAAACAACCGAGTACATCACACTCGACTAACTTCCCAACACCCATATTGCATATAATATAAATATTTAAATAATAAAATTTAAAAAAAAAAAAAAAAAAAAAAAAAAAAAATGCTTGTTCGCATGCCTGACCACCAACCAGCCAGCCAAAGAGATATGAACTTGCTCACTTGCTCACATTGGCAATCAATAGGTCGTGGAAAGCTGCCCTATTTCACTTCTCCCCAAGGGAACAACATACTCAGCTGCCTGCATTTATGATAACCCTAATACTGAGCATTAGATCAGGAAAAAATATATTGCAATATAAAAAGAGGGGAAAATTTTTTTTTATTGGAAAAGGGGGAAAGGATATGGAAATGTTTGTGAAGAGAATTCTTGGAATGTTTTTTATTAAAATAAATTGGAGAATTATAATGGATTTTTTTTTAAATTTGGTGTTTAAGGTGAATTTTTGGGTATAAGGCGTTGATGGATTTGTTTATGGGGTTACAAAAATAATTGAATGATTTGGGGGGGGGGGGGGAATGGAGTTTTAGCAAAAGCTTAAAATTTTATTAAAAATTTGTAAAATAATTGAAAAATCACCAAATTTACCGCTTAAATTATCAAACTTTGCACTTTTTCTGCAGAAATAACTATTTTTATACAAAATTTTGTAGATTTTTTTTTAGTTGAAGTATATTATAACCAAATTTTAAGAGAAAATTAACTGTTTTTAAATTTTGTTTTCTTGTAACAAATTGACATGAAATTTAAAATTGTGAATCGATGAGTTAATTTCCTCTTGAAATTTGAGTGTTAAATGTATTTCTGATGCAAAAAGCATTAAATTTTTCAAACCTGTTAATGTTTTTAATGTTTGATAAGTTTTTGTAACTGAAAACTCAACTTGGAAGAGCAAGACCTTGATTGCATCAAGAACTACATTTTACCTTTTTTATCATAACTCAAAAACAAAAATGGCTGAAATCAAAAACTAAACGGATTTAGGATGCTCATAATATGTCAAAACTTTTCTAAACTGGAACTAAGGATCTATTTAAATGTCAAAAAATTTTATAATGAAATTTAATCCTTAAAACTGAATTTTTGAAATACTCATTTCGACTTCCTTCGCTAAAACTCCTTGTAACATTTTTTAGGCCTTAGATACAACCATAATTCCAATTTAGAAAAGTATCCACATATATTGAGCATCCTAAATCCATTTAGTTTTTAATTTTATCTACAACAGTTCCAAAGTTATGGCCAAAAAGGTAAAATCCAGTTTTACTGGCTTTTACAATTTTTTACAATTACAATTTCCTGACTCACAAAAATAAGTTTATTTTAAGTTTAAAAAAATTTTTTTTATATATTTTTAGATTAGTGTATTGATTTCTTTTTAAAAGGAAAAAGCTTGGTGAATCTCTTCAATAATTCACAGTGCAAGCAGTTGAGAAATAAATCACATATGGTGAGAGGTAATCAATTTCCCTTGCAGAAATCAGTCTCTTCAAAAGATGAAAAGCTGCACATAACTTATTTAGGTAAATAAAATTCAAATAAAAAAAATCTTATTTTTTTCCTTTAAGAATGTGGAATTTTTGAAAAATGTTATGAAAGGATGTTTTGATAATTTAATCAAATTGCAGTGAGAAATTTGTAGTTTGTAAATAAATTGATTAAATGATTAAAGTATCAAAATGTAATAAAAAATGTCAAGGAACCAAAATATGACTAAATTTGTTTTTAAAACATTATCATAATGTTGTTATGTTTGTAAGTCATTACAATATGGTATGATAGAAGTATCAAAACATGCAAAATTGATAAAAATTGACAAAATGTATTCAGAAAACAATAATAACAAAATAATGACTATATGCCAAATTAAAGAAAATGATGTAATGGAAAGTCCAAATTTGACCTTTGTGATCTTCAAGGTCATTGAGATATTACACCAGCGCTAACCTTAGATTACTATACATTAACAATGCACAAAAAGCAAAAATTAGAGTTATGCTTGGTTCACACTGAGCCGTAACATAAGGAGACGTAGCAATATTTTGTTACGTTACGGCGTTTTCATGTTCACACTTGTCTACGGCATTTTATTTGAATCAACCAATGAGAGAATGCGACAAAAAGTGATGTCATCAACATTGAATCAAGATCGATCGTGATTGGTTGGCCGTAGCTTTTTACGTTACGTTACGGCTTACTTCAAAATGAATTTGAAGTAAGGAAAGTTGCCGCATCAGGTCAATTTCAATCCCACAATGCACCATTCCTTAGGTTACGTCTCAGTGTGGACATCAGTGTGAACCCACCATAAGAACTGACATTAGATCTTGGTCACTTTTGTTATTCAGTGTTTTGTAACTTGATAAATGATTAGGTTTGGCTCTTAGAGAATAAAATCAATTCATTTATTTCACTTGCAAAAATACAATACAATTTATTATAAAGACTCGTGACTGGTTGCACTAATCTCAGTTAAGTGTTAATCTTGGTTTAATCAGAGCAGACACAGCCTCACCAATTAAACTCCCAAACTGATGACAGTGCCAATATAAGCCCCAACCCTTTACTGATTCCCACTTCAATCGCCCGAGTGAATCAACTCCAATATCCCACTGACCGCAGCTGTGGACAGTCCACCCGCCAACGACTCGGCCGTAGATACAACTCCGGTGATATCTTTTACGAGTTTCTCTTTGAGCACAGTTTTTGACGACTGCTGTCACCATTTCTGCAACATTTCGACCTTTTCGACCCATTGCTTGCTTCCGAGAGCTTTGGTCCCAAGAAGTCAGTGACCAAATTTTCGATGTTTTCTGCAAATTTATTTTCACTTATTTTGGGTAGAAAATGTTACCTTTAATCATTACAGTGTATGGTGGAATAACAACATTAACTTGTTGATTCCGCCATAGGACTTCTTCGCTCACCTGGAAAGATTTTCAAGATGTTGGTTTTACTTATTTGTTTGATAATTAAAGATTTAACAATTAACTACTAGTGCATTAAGACTTGATGGCAATCAACAGGTTGATGAATGCAGCAAATATGTTGCTGGTTCAGTAAAATCAGAGAGAATTGTTACTTGGAGCTGTGAAACACTGATTTTTTAGTAATAAGTATTTATTATGGTGTCAAAGATGGAAGGGTGTATTGGGATGTCATTGCATAATGATTTTAAAATGCAATGCAGCCAAGACAGTGGTAAAACAGCAATAAAGGCAAAAAAATTCAATTTAATCAAAAAACATAAAAAAATTTCTGTTCGAGCACAAGCGGTTTTTAAAAAACATTGTTCGACCATGAGAACGAAGAAACAGCTATTCAACACGAGATCTCGTTCTGAGTCCCATCACCCACTCAAAAACCCGTTTGACGATCAGAACTATGACATGTAAAAATTTCTTAATCAGGAGTCCAAAAGCTTCACCAAGAAGCGCACCGATATAAACTCCTGCGATCGGTTCGAACGACCCACCAATCTCGGAGCCGATCAGAAATCCAACCATACCTCCTACATAAGTTCCCAACCCTTTACTGATTCCCGCACAGAAACCCTCGCCTTGGATACAAGTCACAACAAAATCGACTGCCCCCGACCCGATCGCATCTCCCGACATTTCCCCAACAAAAGTCGCGAGTCCACCGATCAACAACGGCTCGACTGTGGCAGCCGTTACGTCTCTCGCGATGTTTTCTACTTGGCCGGTGTACAAGTCGAAGACGACTGCGGCAGTTCCACCGGCCATTGCGTCGTTTGTTTGCAGTAATTCGGTTATGGCCGTTTTGACACTTTCAGCAAGTAATATCGACTTTCCTGTTGCCATTACTGATTCATCTTCTCTGTTGTGAGTAACTTGGTTGTTCTCCATGTTGGGTTTTGATTCTTGTAATACTGGTAATTGACGACGTGGTCAGTGCCGCAAATAGTAAATAAGCAAATAGCAAATAGTAACAAATAGTTGGTCTCGCGTCCTACATTTATTTTTAAGTGTCCCTCTTACATCGTGTCACGTTTTATAAGGAGGGGAGGAATAGGGGGGGAGGCTTACTCACGTGATCTCAACTACGTCATGTGATTAGATATGAACGTAGTTGTTTTATGACGTAATTGTGGGATTTGGAATAGGGGAGGGGGAAAACAAGTTTTTTAATTTAAATTTGTATTTTATTAGTTACAATTCATCAACAACTTTCTTTTCAATTTTAATTTCTTCTTTCTCGATTTTGACTTCTTTCTCTTTCTTCTCCTCTTTTTCTTTCTTCTCTTTCTTCTCCTTTTTCTCTTTTTTCTTCGCTTTTTCCTCAGCTTCTTTTTTCTTAATTAAATCAATTTCACTGTTCATCATCGGATTGTACTGATTGGCTTTAACTTCGTCACTCTTTTGACACACTCTCCCTTCCTTACACTTGCATTTAGTACACCCGTCGTCACCACTGTGACTCACGTACCCCCCGTTGATACAAGTCGGTACAAACAAACACGAAGCTGCAAACAAAAATTTTGATATTTTAATTTTTTTATTTTTTTTTTTAAATTCTGATCTACCATTGCATTTATAAGTGTAACTAATGCTTCGAACATCCCCAATCGTCGCGCCATCTTTGTCTTTCAGCAGTCCGTGGACGTAGTGGACCAAACCTAAATGCAGACCGATGTAAAACTTAAAATGGCTTTCCTAAAATTTTTAAATATTACAATACAAATAGTTTAAACAGTGAATTTAGTACAAATTTACCTTTGAATTGTTTTTATTGACCGTAATTATTCGCTCGCAACTGCAATACATTGATTTTACCGCTTGGTTATTACCTCTGAGAAAAATTAGACATTTTTAAGTGCGGCTTCACTGCAAGGCAGGTGTGTGTTGCACAAAAGGTTTTGGGCGTTTTAAAAAAAATTAATATAAGATTTTTAATTTGAGGGAAGTTTATGGGAATTTTTCATAATTTGCATATTTATTCTCACAATATTTCTCCGATTTGAAAAGTGATATAGTTTTCTCCCTCCGGCTTTGTACGTGTGACTCCGAAACTAATACAAGTCCATTTATCCCAAAAACCAATAGCTTTGAGAAGAGATTTCAGATAATTGCCTGTAAATATATAAAAATAAGATTTACATTATTTAAATTTATTGTAAACATCTGCATTCATGATGTAAGGTGAGCATGATTGTAAGGAGAGATGGTGTTGTTTGGTTGTATGGTGAAACGCTTACGCGAGTGGTTGTGTTTTTGGTGAAGCTGCAGAAATGTGTAAGCTTTTATCTTTTACATTACTTTTTATTATTGTGTGATGATTTGTTTGGATAATTCTTTTATTATTTAACTATATAACATGATATCAATATTATTAATTAATTACCTTATTGAATAAATTCTTTATCTGTTTAATGGAATGGAAATCATTAGAGACTTTGCGAAAATTTAACGAAAATCACAAACGTATACACGTATAAACGTATGGATATTATCTGTACGTACACACGTACAGAGCTACTTATAGACAAGTTCTGTACGTGTTTACGTGTGCTCCATATACACGTATAAACGTATAGAAACGTGTTTATACCTGTATACGTGTTTAGCGTTTTGCGCATCGCAAAGTCTGTATTATATACATTAATATATGCAAAAGATACACAATTCCTCATCCATCAATGACAAACCAATTCAATAACGATTGAAAAGTCAACATTTTTATTTTGGTAATGCATTTTAAAATTTTTATTAACATTAACAATGAATGACACTTCTTTTTTTGCATAATGAAAAATTGAAACTGAAACTTACTTGGCAATGAATTTGGTATGTGGAGTTTGACTTTACCGTTCGGCCAAAGGTGATCTTCTTTTATCACTGGAGTTGTCAGATCACTTCGGTCTTCCTAAATTCATTTCATTTATTAGTTGAAATTAAAGGAAACAATTGTTACCGGTTGGGGTTGGGCGAAAGTTGTTGGAATCAGGAGGATAACGACCGAGACCAGCATTTTGATGGCGAAGTAAAAAATGTTGTTTTGTGGATTGAGAAAAGAACTGAAAATGTGATGATTCACTGAGCGTATTGGTGGGTGTGGTGTTACTCAAGTAATGATAGTTTTCTGTAATGGTACAACTGTCAGTTTGGCGAAATTGATGGTTATGATTTTTTTTTATTCAATTATGTTTTGTGGAAAACATTATTTTATTACTTTATTAAATATCAGATTTGTCCATTAGGTTTTGATGGCTTTTCTTATTTTTTGTGGTAATCTTATCCTTTCAAAGTATTAAGTATTTAAAAGTATTTTATTTAAGTTTTGTTTTGTTATTGTTGTTCAGGTACCAGAAATTCTATTAGAAATTTCTACATTAATATGAATGGGGAATCGATAGTTTGTTTGATATCTTTTTGTAAAAACTGAATTTTCCATTTGCTTCACTGCACAACTTTTACCGGACATTGGCCTTCGCGTCGCCGTCAGTAGAGCTTACCGTTTACGGCCAAAGCGGAAGCCAATCTCCGTCCATTTGCTCGATAAAAATATTTTTCATTATTTCTATATACCTGAAGTCCTGAATTGGATGTTTTATACTTTGCTCGAATTTTATAGTGTTTGGCACAACAGTGTTTGACAACTCAGTAAAATGTAAATTGCGCATTGAGCGAGTCGACTTACTAGAAGCGCCTTTGAGTTACTAGTCCCAGAATTCCTCACTGCAATGCGCCACATGCATGTAAAGATGGCCGACTGCGTGTTAGCGACTAGATGTTTAATTCGTGCAGTAATCCTCCTCCATT
>JAQIXT010002041.1:0-12475 GCA_034700445.1 Stenotaenia linearis
CCGGTATTTTTTGTCAGTTTGTCGTTTGTAAACATTTTAACTTTTTTAATCAATAGGCCTATTACGATCTTTCATTTGTATTTTAAAATTTTTTTTTGGAATTTTGTGGGATGTTTTAAAAATATATCAGCTATGCTATGGGTTTGTTTATAGCTTTGTAGACGGTATGATCTATCCCAGCTTTAAAAAAATCCGCAAACTTTTTGTATAAGAGTAGTAATTTTTCTAAAAAAAAAAAAAAAGGGCGAATAGTAAAGTTGCAGACTTTTATTTTTATTTTGATATTTGGCAAATATTGTACTAATTTTTTTCTAAAATTTTAGTTTTTGCTAAAAGTGGTCAAATAATTTGCAAATTATTTGAAAAATTGTACCCTTTTTTTGCAAAATTGTCAAAAAGAATTTTGCTGTTATTTTTCCACATAAAAATTCATTTAAAACCTGTCACATTTGTTAGTATTGGATACTTTGCGTCATTGGTAGAAATTATTGTAAGATATCGTGACGATAGGTGGTGCTGCTACGGGGGTATTAATACGCGCGCTTGTCGTCCAGTGGTCACTTGCGTTTGAATGTAAGAAGAGACGAGGTAGATCAAGACCACCTTTAGTAGAAGGTGTTCTACTAAAGGTGGTCTTGGATAGATTAAATATATTTAATCAAAAATTCAACTTTATTTTCGGATATCTACAACAAATGGTAGCAGAAGTCAATGGTTACTGATCAAAAAGAAGAATTACCCGAGGAATCTACAATTGGAATAAGCGGAATCCAAGGTTCAAACAAGGCGAACGAAAACCATGTGGTAAATAATCGCACCTTATCCGAAACAATATTTTCTTCGTTTTCCGCCATTTGACTTGTCAAATGGCGGAAAACGAAGAAAAGACAAAAAGATGTAACTGGTTTAATAAACGTCCCAAAACTAAAAGGACCAAATTACGCGGTATGGTCGTGCATAATGAAGAAAGTGCTTAAAGGAACAAAACTTTGGGACTATTGCGAAGAGAAGATAGAAATTGCGAAACCTGTAAAAGGTTTTCTTTTGAAAAGTTTGAGGCAGAATTCAAAAAATACAAGGAATGGGATTCAAAGAACGGCGACATGACAGTGGTCATTGTTACGGTATGTGCAGACAACTTAATGGATAGATATGCCAGTATAGAAAATGCGTACGAACTTTGGGAACTGATCAAAAAAGAATTCAGATCCAAAATGGAAATTGTTCAAAGGAATGCAGAAGAAGCGGTGCAGTCGATAAGAAAGGAGAAAAAAGAAACTGCCGAACAATACATACTGTAAGTTGAGTCCAATCGATGGTGGACAAATGTTTGCAATTGGGAACTACAGTGACGCCTAGTCAAATTGCTATTCACACAATAAGAGGATTGAAAGATGCCAAATACGCAACCGATATCAAAATTCTGAAAAGCTGAGAAAACTTGACAATCGCTGATATCTGAAATGCTATCGTAAGTGAAGAACAAGAAGAAAGAGAAAATTCGAAAAACAGAGGATCCGAGAACATTTACAAGACGTTGAAATTTGAGATCAGTGCTACAAATGTGGGAAGAAAGGTTACGCAAAATCAGATTGTTGGTCGACCAAGACCATCTGCTATAATTGTGGGGAGAAGGGACACATCTCGACCAACTGCAAAAAGCCAAAGAAAGAAGGAAATTTCCATGGACGAGGACGCGGACGTGGTCGTGAAGCCAAGAAAAGCGAAAGAGTGAACGTCGTGGTCGTGAAAAACAATGAATTTTAAAAAACCCTCGAAAACATCGATTGACATGGAACCTTGTGACACCGTCAGCGACAGAGATTTCGTTGCGCATATGCAGGACTCGAGCGACCAAACGCGGCATACCTTGAAACCGATTTACAACCATGCAAGCGAGGAAGGAATCGACAGAGACGAGGATGAATCATGTGAGATCGAGAAAGGCCGAACACGGCATGAGGAGTTTGATGATCATCGGACTTGCGCGGTGCGATGCAGTGAAGTTTCACCATGCGATGAAGCTGCACCGGGCAACCAAATCACAAAAAAGCCGCTCGAAAGTGTTTAATGGCTGAATCTCGCAAAAATGAAGAAACGGAATGGCTTGTGGTCTCAGGAGCAACATGCCATATAACAAAGGTTCATGAAATTGTTGAAAATTTTCAGAAATTAGAAACAGAAGTCGGAACTGCGAAAGAAAACACAGCCATGAAGAGCGAAGGTTTTGGTGATGTTAGAATTTTTACAGTGAATCAAGAAGTGGACATTGTGATTCACGCGGATCTAAAACTAAACAACGACCATATTCTAAAATAATGCAAAAAATGTATTTGTCCGCTTTACCAAGGCTGATGAGGTTCCGCATGAAATTCGGAATACAATTAACGTTAAATAAACGACAACTCCGAACTTCGATTCCAATGTTAACCTTAAGAACAATTGTTCCCATCCCCACAACTTGGGATACAAACACCTTCACCTAATGATACATCAAAAGGTGTAATGGGCTGGTAATCTTGGAACCAATCCCTCTGAAACGAATAATGTTTGGAGGCACAGGAATCTAAATACCACACATCAGCGTTGGTAATGGCAGCTGCGGGTTGCATACTCCCTTCCTGTTTACAATGCTTACAAGGAGTGAAGTAGGTCGATTTCCTGGGTTACGTGGTGTCGGGCAGAGACCACAGCTCGGCCGTTGTACCGTGGGATGAGGAATGTCAAAAAGGCATACAACGCACTCAAGGGTATCCTGCCAGAATGAATCGTGCTCCCTACACCCAGTTTCAACTTGTCATTCGTCATCCTGACCGACACCGGCAGTTGCGGTCTCGGGGCAGTCCTTTTGCAGAATAATTCCTGGTACAAAACTTGGGATTGGTATATTGGTGATTTCAATTTTGCCCGAGACTAATGCCGCGCCAAGGGCTGCACCTCCGAGTCAAGGTCACCCAACTCGGAGTCCCACACCCCACTGTCCAAGGAGTGATCCTGGCAGTCCTCGCCATGCCAGGAAGGATGTCATCACCCCGGATGCAACAATGGGACCTGGTAATGTGTGTTTTCCCAATCTTGTTTTCTTTGCTGGCAGTCGTAGCTTGTCTCGGCCGATAGGCGATGATGACGTGTGCCCATAGATTCGGGCGAAGATTTTTTGTCATTTTTTATTTAATTAATTCCTAGTTATTGTTTAAATTAATCATTTTGTTTATCTTTCATAATAATGTTAACTTGTATTTTTATTGTTTTTCTTGTTTCGGAGCATTTTTCGGCCGCCGGTTGGGCTGCGTGTTCTCGGGGCTAGGTACCACCTTGATCCCGTCACCCTCAACGGCTTGTGGAACGTCACTTGCTCCGCTTCGGCAGTAGTACCCATAGGTAAGACATCTCGCGTCCCGCATGCGTTAAATTTGTGTTGCCTGTGTGGCTTTTGTTGGTTTAGTTTAGGGTTTTTTGGTACGACAGACTTTGTTTTTCAAACCCCATGCAGGGTCTGAAGGGGGTAGATATGACCGCCGGTGACTCACCGGTCGGCACTGTCTGTCATACAGGTACGGGATTGGTCACTTAGCCGTAACCGGAAGTGCGGGACTAATCCCAGGAGTGCGGAACTAATCCCGAGATTACTATATAAGGCCAAGGACGCCTTGCAGAAAGAACTGTTCCGGGGTGCAAGCACACAACATGTTTGTTCTCCGCATGCCGATGCCCGATGAAGCCTGACGATAGAGAGATGGATCGATGGGATGCGAGTGTCGACACTGTGGGTTGAGACGCAATGTAAGCTGCCAACAGGGATCTTTAGCACTGGCCCCACAGATGCTTCGGCATCGGCGTGGGATTGAGACATACCAGTCACAGATTCATGTGGTTCACCGTCTTAATAAAGCCAATCTACACACCAGACTCAGTGTTCGTGTCCTTGCTTATTTGTGCACTGAGGACCGAGGTTCATCCATTCCCCTAGGGTTGGAGACCTCGGAAGCCGGTCACAAAGGATGTAAAGTTTGGGACAACACAAACAACAATATTTTCACATCGAGAAACGTCACCTTTAATGAAAATTGATTCCCGATGCGAGAGAGAGTGAGAGCCGTAGCAGACGACACACCAGAAGCAGACGACGATGACTGGACATTACTCTTATCGATTCATGATAATCCGGAAGACGAAATCATCGCGATTAGAGAAGAGTCAAGTAATGAAGTTGAAGACAAACAAAATGCAGTTAAAACCCATGAAAACGACAACAACTGATGGAAGTAGAACAACGAGGTAGAACCAAACAACGTGAGTACGAGCGATGTGGAGAAGCCGACGAATGCAAATATGAGCCCGATCAACGCGGAGAAGCCGAGCGAAGCAAGCACGAGTGCGAGCAATGCAAGGAAGCCGAACAATGCAGAAGCAAACACGAGCGATATAGGAAAACCGACAACAACAAACATGAGTACTGCAGAGAAGCGAGGGCCCGGACAACCAAAGAAAGGTACAGAAGTCGCAAAACCGATCACGCAAGATATCGAGCAGACTCGAAGGTCCGAGCGCCAATGCAAAAAACATGAACAAATGCAAAAATGTTGTGGCATGACAGTTTTCAAAGCGGAACCACAAACAGTGAAGGAGGCGTTAACCGGAAGTGAGGCAAACGAATGGAAGGTGGCGATGGAAGAAGAAATGAAGAATTTGGAGGACAATGGCACTTGGAAATTAGTAACACGGCCAAGAGGAACCAATGTCGTCGATTCAAAGTGAATCTTCAAGAGGAGAAAAAGATCAGAACAGAAAAATTGAACGTTATCGAGCCCGACTAGTCGTACGAGGATATACCCAAGTCTACGGACTGGACTCTGCCAAGAGATTTGCACCGGTAATGAAAGTAAAAACCTTGCGGATTTTACTAGCATTGGCGGCGAAATACAGATGGAAGACAAGACAGTTCGACATCAAAGCTGCCTACCTGAATGGAGAGTTAAAAGAAACAGTCTTTTTGGAGCAACCTGAAGGTTTTTGTGAAAACGACGACAAAGTATATTTATTGAAGAAGGCATTATACGGACTCCACCAGTCAGGGAGGGAGTGGAATCACTCCATCCACAAATTCTTTATCGAAATCGGACTTCAACGACTGGAAAGCGAACCGTGTGTATATGTCAATCTCAAGAAACTCATCATAGGACTATATGTTGACGACGTGGTCGCATTTGCTCCAAACGACGACATCTTAAACAAATTCGTGCTGAAGATGAAGAAACGATACGGCACGAGGGATTTGGGCCTGATTGCCAACATCTTATCGATTTGAGTCGCAAAAACAGACGGAGGATACGAAATAGATCAAAACGTTTATTTAGAAGAAATTTTGAAGTCGTATGGCATGGAAAATTGCAAAAGTGCAAAAACTCCATTGGCAACAGGCACCAAAGTACAGAAATGGAAGGACGGAGAAGAGATTAAAAATTGCCCGTATCGACAGACAATCGGCAGTTCAATTTATTTAGCCAGAGGCACGAGACTGGACATCAGCTTCACGATCAGTCACTAGAGTCAATTTCTCGAAGAGCCGACTACGGAGCACTGGACAGCCGTTAAACACCTCCTGCGATACCTCCAGCGCACCAAAACCAAGAAACATGTATATCCGGGAATGGACGAAGGTTCTGAAGTCTTTTCGGACTCGGATTGGGCCGGTGACATTGGAGATCGAAGACCCACAAGCGGACGAGTCATAAAAATCGGAGGCGGAACCATCAATTGGAGCTGTCAAAAATAGAAGGTGGTGGCCACCTCAGCCACTGAAGCCGAATACGTCGCACTGGCCGAGTGTTCAAAAGAAGTTTTGTGGCTGAAGCAGTTTATCGAAGAAATCGGATTGGAAGAGTTAACAAACAATGCGATTCAGATAAATGGAGACAACCAAGGAGCAATAAAAATTGCGGTAAATCGAGTTACAAGTGATCGAAGCAAACATATTGATATCCCATCTTGATATCCCTTAACATTCCAACCTGATCAAATGTCAGATTGATTAATCATAAAAATAGGAATACAGGAATTATTATTGTGACGGGTACGAGAAACTCGTCTTTCCCGCATTAAAATCAGTTGTGCAGATCCTAATTAGTCATTCCCGAATTTCCAACCGTCACACTTTTAACACTTTTTTAAGACTATTTTATGACCAACAAAAATCCCTTCTAGGCCATTTTAAAATCATTTAGACTAATCGTTTTACAAAAATATCATAATTTAGCACATTTTTCAAGACTTACCTTTATACGAAATATCTACGTTTTTGCAGCTGTAAATTGAACTTGACTTTGAATGAACAAAACTGTAAATCCTTTTCATCTCCTTTTATCACTTTGATTCTTATCTCCCTTTTTTACCATATCTGAAATTCTTAATCATACGTCATACTAAACTTTGGACTTGAGATTTTAAAGCAGTTTATTTCGTTTTTTACTCATTAATTAATAATTTTATGCTTATTTTAATTATAATTAATAATACCATACATTACCGCTTTAAGAGAAGGAAAACTACGCAATCATTCTTATGTAATTTTATTTTATTCATATGTAATCAATTGTGGCTATATAATAAAAAAATCAATATCATAATCATTAATCATAATAATTAAAAAAACAAGCAGAACTTTCAACATTTTCCTATATATTTATACATTATCAATATAATAGCATCATAGTAATTAATCATAGCTATATTGTTATACAGTTTTTTTTATTAAAGCTCTTGACAAGCTAAATGCAAATGACTTTGTATTTACTGTCACAGACATGCACAATTTTATTTAAATCAAAACCATCGACAAAAACAATGCTCTTAGAATTTCAAACCCAATTTTCTTAGCTTTTATTTACTTCTATATTTCAAATCTTATAAGATATATACATTCAGCTTACCAAGAGCTTTCATTTGAGGAGCAACAACACATATTTCCAATAAACCCACAATTACACAGCTTTCATCAAATAAGTAGTCGATGGATCAGTAGGCAGTGGTCTTGCAGGCCAAGTGTCTCTTGCCATCAGACTTCTTGCATCAGCATCTAACTTGGCCAGACTTTGAAAAAGTGGATGAATATTCTGTTCCAACCATTCAACAACAGTATGACGATCAAAGACATCTTCCAGCGCTTGTTTGATATCCTTCCGCAGGCGTTCTGCTGACAAAACCAACTCTGTATGCCACAATATGGCCTCACTGATTCTCATAGGAGAAGAAAAATTATGGCGAACATTATAAGCAGTCAACCAGGCCTGTTCTTCAGTAACGGTCTTCACATGCCGTTTAATTCGCGACCGCATCTGCTTGAATGTCCGAAGAACCCGAAAGAATCGCTGACCGGGAAAGTTGCAGCGCGAGTACTCCCACATATAAGGATTCTTAGCCAAGGATTTCAAAGATGGATGCTTAGATCTGGATCCACATCCGAGTCCTTTGGAAACATTCTGGAAAATCCGGTCCTCCAATGGACCTCCGCAGGTTGCTAGGATCAAATTAGCCGCTAACGAAGGCACGGCAGCCGGTAACAGTTCGCAAAGGGTAGCAAAATGGTCGTATCTCTGCCACCCAGTGAGCACGTACCCCTTGACTCCATCCGTAAACTCCGATCCATACACCCGAAGAATCCTCAACCACTCGGCAGTACACTCAAGATGTCTACGAGCGTTCACTGCGAACAGCGAAGAACCAAACGCGCCTTTAAACGCTCCAGCGCCCCAGACAGTTCGGAAGACCCTACTGAATTTCCGCCAAACCCCGGCGTCTATAAACCGTTCAACATTCGAAACATACACCCAGACCATCGGTTCCACCAACCCACCTCCTAGATTGTCAAGAAGCTCCCTTTCGGACACTGTACGCAACATATCGTCCCAGATAATTGGCTGAACCTTATGAGTTTTCTTCACGTATTCCGCGACCCATTTAACATGTTGAAGAAAAAGCCAGTTTTTACCACTACCAGCGTTGAATCCATGCTTGTGCATACGTTCCACGCATGCACCACACTGCGCTAGTTGATAAACCTCGTCGCAACCGATGTGTAACCAACGAGATTCCGTATGCAGCGACATTACTTGGTCCACCATGTTGCGAATCAAATCGAAACTTGCGTTTTTCGACGGACAAAGAGCTTGTGGATGTTGCGAAACTTCGCGAAGTTTGGCGAATTCTGGGAGTTTTAGTGCTAATTCTAAGTGACCGAAAGTTTGAATGAGGGGGATGACTTCCAGCTCGTTCTGGCGGGCGAGACTGAGCATGCGCTCGACGTCGCGGCGGGTGTAGGCGTTGCTGGCCGAGAGGGGTTTGATGGGACCCCAGAAGGGGAACATGTCTTCGTATTCGATGAGAAGGCCCGTTGCACCGAGGGATTTGATGAATGGGAAGAATTGTTCGAGGAAGGAGATTTTGGGAGGTGCGCCCTTGAGGTCCAAGTGGACTAAGCGGTCGGAGGGGATGAAGGGGTCGGTGGTGAGAGATGGAGAACAGAGGGAGGTGAGGAGTAGGAGGAAGAGAGTGTGGGCGGGCATTGTTGTTGGATCTGGAAGAGAAGGCTTGATGAGTTTGGGGTGTTGGAGGCTGGGGTTTTTGTGGGTTGTTGAGTGATGGAAATGTGTTTTTGAATAGATTATTAAACATAGAATAGATGGCATCAAATGTTGTTTATTTAATAAAATTAAGCTAAGTGTTATCAAATTTAGCTAAGAGCCATCAGATTTTAGCTAAAAGTCATCAAATTTCGTATAAGTTTAGCTAAAATTCATAAAATTTCATTCAAGTTTAGCTAAAATTCATAAAATTTCATAAAATTTCAATTGATTATTAACTAAAATTTAATAAAATATGATAAAATTTGATGACTTGTAATTGAAATTTGATTTTTAATTAAAATTTCATCAAATTCAATGAATTTTTAACTGATCATCATCAAATTTCATCCAAAAAATTATCATTTCACCTGCTATTACTCAAAATTGATCAAACTTCATTTAAAAATCATCACATTTTAGTTTTAAACCATAAAATTTCATGCTATTCAATTAAGAAACAAATTTACCTTATTTTAGAAGAAAGCAATAATTTTTACCAAAACAACACATTTCTTCATGAAACACTCAAAAACAAAAACCTTAAACCTCCACATTGTTTCATATTCTAAATTCACTTTTTAACACTTCTCATATGCAAAATCTCCAAACATCATACAACTTCAACTCATAAACGTTTTTTAAAACCCCCCAAAAAATCAATTTCCATCTTTTCCCATACAAAACAAACAAACCCCATACAATTCCCACTCATAAACAACACATTTTTCCTTCAGCCCCCTCACCAATGCCAAACCCCAATCTCACGCTGTTTATTATCCCACACTGTTTATCATCCTCAAAATTTAATTTCCACATTTTTCATTTTAAAAAGACCATCAAATCCCATACAATATCACAAAAAACCCATTCCAAACTCCAAAACAACACATTTCCCATGAAACCCCACCACCAGCCCCTCATAATAAAGCCTTATTATTAACCCTATTTCTCCCGAAAATCACCAAAAACGGCCAAAAATCTCCGTAAAAACACCAAAACCACCAAAAATCCACCCAAAAAAACCATAAAAACACATTAAACCTCCCAAAATTCCCATAACTCACGCCAAACCTCCAAAACAACACTTTCAATACTTACCACAGCTCACTTAAACCATACACGAATACCACAACACGGTTGCCATAGCACCAACATCCACTTCAACACCTCTGTCCACTTATTGTCCAGCTATTCACTCGCGACGCTACGGGAGTCTCAATTCAACACCCACCGACGCCGGTCGATCCATTTCTCGCTCAACCGACCTAAAGGGGGACTCGCACACTCTTCCCCTATCACTCAACAACCCTTCTGATTGGTCCACGAAGAGTTAGACATTTGATTTTAAAGGGGAAATGACGTCACTCTCCCTTGTAACTTTCCACATGTCAATCAAATTGGTGACTTTAATCAAATTAAACTCACACATTTCCTCTTTCTCACTGTCAAATATCATTGTTTAACCCTTTCAAGGTCTGTTATCTTATTCCTGATGTCACGTGACGTCACGGGGGGGGGGGGCTTTAAAAAAGTTGATGGCCTAGAAATTGGTTGGAAAGTAAAGCATGAAAAGGGGTTTGAGGAACCTGTTTTAGTTTTTTATCTTATCCTTTCTTCACATTGCACCCCTTCAAGTTCCCCTTCCTCTCTTGACGGAACCTTTTTCGGTGCGGAGAAAAAGCAAAATGACTTTTTTTTCTTGAGAAGGGATTGAGATTTCTAGAGAAAACGTGAGAAGTATTGCAAAATGCAGAGTTTATATATCTGCGATATCGTAGCGATCTATCAACACGATTTTCTATATAGCAGCCGTGAAGCTGTAGGTAGATAGGAGCTTTTACCGGTAGTTATCGAATTGGTCACATGTCTAAAGTCTATATCTCTGCTACGTAATAGAGATGTCAGAATTCAATATTAATTTTAAATGGACAATGGTAAGTTGTGTGTAAAAAATATTGATACTCAACTACCGTATTTCGTTATGTCTCAACTATGTTTCTTAGATATTAAATTTCTATATAGATTTTAAATAGACATTTACATCTTTCAGATATTAAATCTCGCTCATGAAGAAACTGAATGTAATTAACACAAGGAAAATCATTTTTATTTACTTCTATTTACATGCACAGTTGTGTAAATATCGAAAAAATATTATTTCACTCATTTATTTCCTTTCATTCATGTAAAATGTTAAGTTATTACTAATTTTTAGGCTTAAATTAAATTTAAAGATGATGTATGCAGGATGAGCTTCACGTGTACACAATTATGCTATTTCTCTTCTTATTTTTCTATATTTCTTTATTTGTTGTTTACTTTATAATTTATTTCTCAGTGCATTTTACTGCGTTGCCCTTTTTTCATCCATATATAAATCCGGTAGGCCTAGCACCATCTTTAAGCGCTTTTTAAAGTCTAAAACTCAGCGTCATAACAAAGTCCGACGATGACATCGTTCAAAATGTTCCAAAAAGTGGAGATGGACGTGTTTTGGAAATACTTTGCCACAATCTGGACAGTGAATATCATCATTCTTCTCAGTTCTGATCGAAGAAGTTGCCAAAGATGGCGACGAGTTGTGCGCAGCTCCGTCAGCGACGACTTCCGACTCGGAACTTACGGAAGTACTAAACTGACTTCGTGGGATTAGTCTGGCCTGGATAAACAGTAAATTGAATTTAGAGTTTTTTTTCTGTGAATTGTTGAGGTTTTTTTTTACCGAGCTTCCGTAGTAGGAGTTGGAAGAGACTGACGAAAGGTGGTTTTTTATAATTGGTTCGCTTTGTGATCCGTAGTTACTGCCGTGACATTGGCATTTACAGCTTTCGTTTTCAAATAGTTGTTGCTGTAATTCCCTTACCTGTAAGTAATTTAGAGGTTTGATAAGTTAAATGCAGGATTTTATTCAATTTAATACGTAAATTTTTTAAATTAATTTTTGTTATTATTTTTGTAAGGTGTTTAATTTGAGGTTGGTATCAATTTGAATTGTTTACCATCTGGATTTACTAAGGGAATTTCTATAGACTTTTGTCACTTATAAGGGATTCCCCGTTTTGAACCCTGTTAAAGCAAAAAAAGAACTGCTTTATTTTTCTGGCCGTGTTATATCATAATCGTTTTTTAAAAAAGTTAGTGTAAAAACAGAATTAGGTGTACTATCTTACTATGTAAACATCCAACAAACCTTTCGCTCCATTCGATGCACGGTTTCCTGTAGCTGTAACTCCCTATTCTCAACTTCAACCTTCTCCCTTCGTTCGGCTTCCCAGTCATCTCTATGAGCGCGCAGCTAATCAAACAAACATAACATAAATTCCTCGCATTTCCTCGCATTTCCTTCCAATTACCTGCATTTTCAACAACTCAGTCTCTTCCTGAGCCTCAACTTTCATTCTCTCAACTTGTTTCTTCAACAACGCGGTTTCCCGCGCTCTACCTTGCATTTCTTCGTGCATTTTTACGTATTTATCTTGCGGAATTGAAATCATTTTACTCGATCCTGATCTCGTGTTTTGGTCAGTTGCAGTTGATTTTAATGCACCGATTTCGCGGACTAGTCTGTCGGTGTAGTCATCTTTTTGAGCATTGTAAGTTAATAGTCGTTTGTTATAGTCTTCGATCTGGAATTAATACATTAAGTGAGTGAGAGTTGTTTGTGTGTTGCTGGTGAAGTCTTACACTCTGTTTGCCCGATTGTAGGAAAATGTAATCTGAATATAGCGCTAAATATTTGCTTTTATCGTCTTTGGGTAATGTTGGGAGCGTATTGCCGAGGTATGAATGGACTGCGGTCTGTGAATGAGAAATGAAGTGAGGTTAGTGATGTTTGGATTTTTTTTCTTTTTTTT
>JAQIXT010002042.1:0-12474 GCA_034700445.1 Stenotaenia linearis
AGCTGTCTACTGATTTCTAAATATATTTCTATCAAAAACAAAATTAACACACTTATTACTACATTCTTATTCGATTTCTAAAGTTTCATATTTATATTTTCTTCTGAATTCTAAAACAACATAAAATTATATTTTTCAAAACATTAATTGACATTTCACTATTTCCAGCACCACTTCAGATCGCGTGACTTCTTAGACGGACTTCGATCAAAGGCTCGCTTCGGTTTATCACTAACCTCAGCCGGAGACATCAACCGCGACGGATTCGGAGGTTGGTGAAAGAAAACTCAAATTCCCCCCACCCACCACTCGCCAAACGAACACTTAATTAGCAAAAGACAGCGGAAAAGTTGCGATTTAAGTTTTTTCATTTTTTTCTCGCTAATTTACTAATTTGACCACTCGTAATGGAGTTTGCGGTAAGTCGGTGTTGCCAGTGGTGAAGTGAGTTGGGGTTGTAGAGAAAAGTCGGTTCATTAGAGGCTGATGAGTTGGAAACAGTTGTTTGATGAATGAGCATCAAATCCCCTGGTAAAATCCCGAGTTAAGAGAATTGCTGATTTGCTGCTATCTCGAGACGTCATTTGCAAGTAGATTGATGGAGATTTTTTTTTTTTTTTTTTGGGAGATTCAATTTTTTGTGTTTAAAGGCGATGAAAATTAATTTTCAATTTATATGGTCTTAGTTTTTTTTTTTTTTTTTTTTTTTTTGGAATTTAGATTTTGCTGTTGGAGCGCCGTACGGAGGAGTTAATGGAAGAGGAGCTGTGTATATTTTTCATGGGACTAAAAAGGGAGTGAAAATTAAAGTTGCTCAGGTAATTTGGATTTTTGTGTGGAGATTGAGGTTATTGATTTTTTTTTTTGATTTTTTTTCTTTTTTTAGGAGATTTTTGCTGAAGATGTTGATGGGAGTTTGTTGACGTTTGGGTTTTCTTTGTCTGGAAGTGTAGATGTGGATGTTAATGAATATCCAGGTAAGTTGATGAATCTGTAGGGAATCAAAGTTTTTTTTTTTTTTACTGTAATGAACCAATGAACCAATAGCAAATGGTTAAATTTGTTGATTTGTGATTTCTATTGGTCAATTAATTGGTTTTTCCATTGGTTTTCATTGAAATTTGCTTTATGTCCTAATTTTCCAATTTTCCAATTTATTACGGCCTTAACTCTCAAATTTCTCCTTATTTCTCAAATTCGGCCTTAATTCTCAAATTCGGCTTATTATGGTTTTCTATTACAAATTGATTTTTCTTGTTTATGATTGAAATAATTATCGAGAAAATCTACACATTGCACAAATTATTTACAGATTTTGCCAATTTTTTGCTGATTATTTGTACAAACTGTGTGGTTTTCCAAATTTGCAAATTGCAGACTATTTCTAAATTCTTATCAGTTTTTTCAAATATCGTAAAAGTGTAAAACATGTCATAGTATTGTATCCACTCCTCTTTAAGCCACTTCAATTATCCTCTCAATTCACCATTCCCTTATTCATTAACTTTATGATGCCCCTCTTTGTTCTAATCAAGACTGTAAGTAACAACCTCAGTTGTAAGTTCACAAACAAAGTGTGTGGACGTGTTTAATTTTCACTGCACAAAACTCCCAACATCAAATTTTCAGCAAATTATGAAAGATTTTGCAAACTATAAGCAGATTTTACACAAAGCGTCAGTAGATTTGCATAGATTGTTATTGAAACTCACTTTATATAATGTGGAATATTTGTGAATTTATAATTTATAATTAGCATAAAAAATTTACAACTTTCAATTTCTTTTCAGATTTATTAGTAGGCGCTTATACATCACATAAAGCTTTCTTGTTCAAGTAAGAATTAATTTTTCAAAAAAATCTACAGATTATTTACAGTTTTTAGCTAATCTACAATTTTTTAAAAGTTTTTTTCAAAAATCTGTATATTTTTGAAATTAATCAACAGAAAATCTATAGATTTTGAATTAAAACTAGAAATTCTGTAAAAAAAAATCTACAAAAAAAAAACCGCAAAATAACAAAATCTGTAATTATTGAAAAACATTTTTTGATCAGATCGAGACCGGTTGTTTCGGTAACAGCTAGTCTGACTGTAAATCCCGAGAAAATTAATCTCGACGAAAAAGGCTGTAGTTTATTGGATGGAACTCTAGTGTCGTGCGTCGTCATCCATTTGTGCCTCGAGTATTCGGGTGTAGGTGTAAACTCCAAGTTAGGTGAGTCGGTCCAATTGATCGAGCGGCACGAATTCACTACAAGTGTTTGTCGTTTTGCAGACTTTGAGTTCGTTACTCGATTGGACGTGCTCAAGAAGAGTGGCCCTCGAGTTTTTTTCCTCGCGAGCCAACAAGATCACGTTCAAAATTCAACGGCGACTTTGCAGAAAGAATCTATTTATTGTAAAAGTATTTTTATTTACATAAAGGTAAAAAAAAAAAATTTTTAAATTTTGTTGTGATTAAATAATTTTTATTTTAAATTTTTTTTGTAGAGTGCTGTGCAGGATAAGTTGACTCCGATTGTAGTTGATGTCAATTATAGTTTAGTGCATGAGGGAAGTAAAGTTAATGGACTGAAACCGATACTCGATCAGAGTTTTCCTTCGAATATGAAGAAAGAAGTAATTCTTTTCTTTTTTAATGTTTTTCTTTAAAGGAAAAGTTTGGGATAATTTCCAAGTGTCATGTGATAAACAGGGCTGATAAAGTAAGAGTAAATTGGCGTTTATTATCTAAATCACATAAATTAGAGTAAATCAATAGTAAATCTCGTAAATCGCAGTAAGAAATCAGCACGAATCAGTTGTAAATCATCTTAAATCAATAGTACATCACCTTAAATCAATACAAAATTATGTAGATCACATTAAATCAATAGTAAAGTAGAGTAAACCATATTAAATCAATAGTAAAGTAGAGTAAATCATATTAAATCAATAGCAAATTACAGTAAATCACCAAGTCAATGGAATCATGATTTTCTATTGATCTTTCATTAAATAAACAGCAAATCACAATAAATCAACAGTAAAATTGATTATTTCACAATAAATCAATGATACAGCACTAAATTACAATAAACCAAGAGTTTACTGCAGTTTATACATTAAATCAATATTACCCAGACTGTTCCTTTAAGTTTCTTCTCTTTATTGTGAACTTTTCAATATTCCCATATTTTTATTTTTATAAGATTATCATTCAAAAGGATTGCGGGAAAGACAATATCTGCATCCCAGATTTACAAATACATTGCGAATCGTGAGTTAAACCTTTTTATAGTCGTATTATTGCTTACGGCTTTTATCTGCGCGCAGCAACTTCGCAACGTACGTAATGGGCAGTCGGCAGCGGCTCGAGTTACTCGTTAACATCACCAATGCCGGAGAGGATGCATTTGAAACAAATTTCTACGTGCAAATTCCACCCGGAATTGACTACATAAATGTTGATCAGGGATCGATCGTGAGTTTTCTTTGAATTTATCAATTTTGCAGTCGCAAAAGAAAACTTTTGCAGACCGAAAAAGTTTGACTGCGAAAAATGCTTCAATTGTGATTTCTTTTTTTTTCTTTTTCTAGGATTTGCCAATCTCGTGCAGATCTATTTCACTGACATCCAATAACTATCAGTGCGATGCAGGCAATCCTCTTAAAGGAAATGAAACGGTACATGGGATTTTCGAACGGTTTAATTCGATTTGTTTACAAAATGTTTTGTTTGTTTGTTTACAGGTTTCGTTTACTATTTTGTTGTCGCCAAAGTTTTTGAATTCTAGTGATAATGAGTATGAATTTGTGATGAGCGTCAACAGTACGAATCCGGAGAATGTTACGACTGAGTTTGATAATATTTGGCTGCATCGAATTCCTGTGAAATTGGAAGCTGATTTGATAGTTTCGGGGTAAATTTTTTCTTTCATTTTTTTTTTAAATGAAGAATTGATTTTAGTAACTTTTGTTTTTAATTTCAGTATTTCTATGCCCGATGTTGTTTTTTATAATAAAACAATAGTGTCTCAGAATGTGTTTACCCACGAAGATGATGTGGGACCTGAGATAATTCATCTTTACAATGTACGCTTTATGCGTTTGTTGCAGTTTGGAAGGGGTTAAAGTGGTACTTCTAATTTAGTTGGAGTTCCGAAATTTTGAGGTCTTGGAGTTTGTGTTATGTAGTTGGAGCTCTGAAAACCTTTAGGCTCTGAGCAAACCGGAAGTGCTGCTTGGGTCGCTTCAAATTGCATCGATTTGTGAAAAAATCGATTGCTTAGCACGAAACACGAATTTGGAAGGGTTAGAAATGGTACTTCCGGTTTATTATGGGTCTCAAAATTCTAAGACGGACAACAGGTCGTGACGTTGGAGTCTTGAAAGTTTCAAGGTTTTAGTCAAACCGGAAGTAGAGCTATAACACACTGAATTGCATCGATTTGTAAAAATTGAGAACGAAACTGGAATTTGGACGGGGTTATAAGCACTTCCGGTTATATTTAAAATCAGAAATTTTAGAATCATGGAATTATGTTCAATTAAGTTCTGAGATTTACTATGACAAGGTTCTAATCAAACTGGAAGTGCCACTTTAATTTGCTCCAAATTCCCAAAAATAACAAATTATTACATTTTTTTAATTTTAGATTTTTAATCGCGGTCCAAGTCCAATTGTCGAAGCTGAAATATACATTTTATGGCCTACATATACAATGGCCAGTCATGATCTACTTTACTTAATTGATCAACCAGAAGCTTCCAGTTTGGGCCGATGCGAATATGTACCTAATGTTAATTATTTGAATTTAACTGTAAGTTTTTATAAGAATTTTTAATAGAAATTCATAATAATTTTTTTTTATAATTTAAAGGTTGATAAATCCATTCCACCCTTAAGTCACTCCTCGCTCGGTGTTGTAAATATCGACGAATCTTTGCAATTTGAAAGTGAAAATTCCTCATTTCACTACCAAACCAATCAACGTTCCACGCGAGATGCCGACGGGACGTTCGAAAAAGAACTGGTGAGAAACATTTGATTCTTTTCTAACAAAATAAAATGACAAAACACAAATTTTTTCAGTAGTCGTGCGGATCGACACTTTGCACACAAATTTTTTGCTCCGCTCATTTCCTGGGACGTGGAGATCACGTTTATTTCAGAATTAGATCCAGATTGTGGACTAGTTCTTTAAATACGGTAAAATTATTTAAAAAAAAAAAAAATTTATTTTAAATTATTAATTGTGGAATTTATTTTAGTTGGGTTTTGATGAACTGAAAATTACCTCGAAGCTCATTACGCGTATTACAGCATTACCTTATGCCGTCCAACCTCATACCTTTGAACCTGAAGTATACGTTGTAAGTTTGCTTTGCAGTGAAGCAAATTCAAAATTATGATTTAGTAAAGTTGATTTTTCAATTTTACGAATGTGTGAATTCTACAAACATTGAAATTTTAGAATTGTTGGAAATTTTAAATTCAAAATCTTGGAATTTCGAAAAATTTGAAGTTTCTGAAATTCGACAATATTGAAAATTCGAAATTTTGACAAATTGAAAATATTAAAGTTTTGGAAATGAAACATTCGAAAATTTTGAAAATTATGAAAACTCGAAGTATTATAACAACTCATTGAATATCTTCAGGTTGAAACAGTGGTTACCCCATTTGATTTAGCGAGTCGACGAAGACAAGTGCCTTGGTGGATTATTGGAGCTGCAGTTTCTGCTGGCATTTTCCTATTGTTTATTTTAACCCTAATGTTGTGGAAAGTAAGTTCTGCCATTTTAATTTTCAAACTAAATATTTTTTTAAATAATCTTCTTCACAGTTTGGATTTTTCCAAAGAAAAAGGCCGCAGGATGAAAGTGATCAGTTTCCACTCAAAAACTGCATGGCAACATACAATGGCAAACTTGTCAATGGAGACAAATTTATATAATTGATTTTAAGAATCAAAAGTAGCGACAATCACGAGTCTTCCACGAAAGCCATTTGTCTCTGTACAGTCTGTTTTGATAAGATTTATCATTTGTTATCAAATACAAACGACTTAATTTATTTTCTGAAAACATTTTATGAAAATTAAGTGCCTTCACTTCAATTATTGTATTTTCTGCGAGGTTGATGAAGATTTTTCTAACTTTTTAGTTTTTTTTTTAATATTAGAAACTTTTATTATTTCAATTTCTTACATTTGTATTTTGCATTTTACTGTATTACTTTGTTTATAATAAAACGAAATATAATTCGATGTTATGGTTCATGTTTTTTTATTTGAAATATTATTTGAAGTATGTAAAGTATATGTTTTTAATGATTATTTTTGATCAATTTGTAGGAATTTTAACCAAAATGTTGCTGGGATTATTACATCAAAAGGTAAAATAGTAATCTAATGTAAAAATGATATAAAATGTAGTAATGATATGAATTTTTATTTTTAGATTTGGAATTGCACTTGCTGGATACAACTACTCTTAACGACATTAAGGAGGATTACGACAAAATGTATACCGTAACAAATTTTCAACTTTTACAATAATTAAAAATCTTTTTATTTTCATACAGTTGAAAGTTGTTGTCGTACACATTTCGTGTGTTTATACTTTTTTCGAATAACACAACAATTTCATAAAATGCCAGAAATATGTTTCTCATTTCTTGCATCGTGCATTTTTTTTTAGTTTACGGTATTTTATAATTATTTTAGTTTGTAGAAGGTTTGTTTATTTTTCGTTGTAATTTCTTAAACTTTATTCAAATTTTCAATTTATTTTGACAGAGAGAAGTTGATGTTGTTATTTTTTGATTTGTATGTTTGCTTTAAAAACCAGCGAAATAATTCGGTAAATTTTAAAGAAATTGTTGATTACTGACATCTTATTCATTTAAAATTTCAGCTCGTAAGTTTCATCCACTTTCAACGTTTCAACGTTTCAACGCGCTCGGGTCCGCTTCCCCTACACGGCCGGGTTCCAGTACTTAGTACCAGCTCACCCTCCTCCGTCTCGTCGGCTTTGGTCAATAATTGGGTTACTGTATCGCGGATATGACGCGATATGCCGATATCGCGATGATGATTAGCAAAAAAATACCTGTGTCTTCAAGCAATAAGTGTACAGTCATGGACAAAAAAAACTTTAAGCTTTAGCATTGGTAGTCAGTGGTTCACATGAGACTCTTTCGCACGTAGCTCGGCAACCGTACAAGGCACGAAGGTGATTCAAGTTCGAGATGAAGCGGGCTTTGCGTTGGGCTTTGATTTATCCCCGTCGGACTTACGGTTGCCGAGTTATTCGCGATAAACCACACGAGGAGCTTTTTATTAAGTTTAAATCTGAATTTTTGGCAAATTTTAATCTCATTAACTTGATCAAACATATGAAATTAAACAATTTTATGTCTGATCAAGTTAATTAGATGAAATGGTAGCAAATTGTTTCGTGATGTCACGTGGACGAAATATCACGTGATTACGTGGGTATTGGGAGGGTATTGTGCTTTGGATGGTATAAAGTGATATCAAAGCCGTCGATATCAAAGCCTACATATTAGTAAATATTAGTTTTAGAAACCAACAATGTATAATCCATTGACATTGTTCCGTCAATTCATTATCGAAAACAAGAAAATAATTGAGGTAGATGAACATTATGTTTTCGACAAATTTGCTTATCATAAGACAACTAAAACAAACTACGTTATGTATCGTCCTCATAATGCCAGCTTCCCGCCAGATTACTATACACTCGAATCGTTGCAATTTTTCTTGAACAATAAGCACTTAATAAATTCCGAATTATGCCAAGAAGCAATTAAACATTCGATCTTCTCGATCAGTGGCCCTGACAAAAAGGATTTATTGGCTTATTTACGCGGCGAAATTTCAACGTCAAAAAGCTTGGATCCGAACTTCCGGTTCGAACTTCCTTTAATAGCTCTAAGACAAGCAGGAACCGACAATATCCTATTGCTAAAGTGTGTGAATTTCAACTCTTCCTACCGAAGTATGTTTCCAAATCAGACCGAGACAGTATTTGTCAATCAAAAAACAGGAATCCTGGTAAAACAAACCGTACCGAAAATAACTATGCCTCAACTAACTAGAATAAACGTACCAGTTATTCAACAAACCGTATCGAACGTACCAATCACTCAACAAACTGTAATGGCGTCTCAAATCCAAAAGACTACAAGTAAATCTTTCAGTAACTTCGATCAGAATACCGCGACACAAAAGACCTTGGTTCAAGAGCCACATCAAATCCAGAATGAATTAGAACGAGTATCGAATGTACTGAGGGGTCGGAAACTAACCGAAATCAATCTCAAAGTTCCAGCGAGTCCGATAATTCCCATTATCGTCGTCCCAGCATCGATGAAGTCTTACATAACGTTGTACAACGTTACAGAAATGCTACATGATTTCACTTTCGTGAGTACCAAAGTAAAGCTCAAACAAGGATTGAACAAACCCGATCATGTCGTAATACTGCGAGCTCGAGATGGATTGACCATCCCGTATATGGTCATTGATGACGTGACCCAATTGGCGCCCAACGACTGGCACCGAGTCGTTGCCGTATTCGTTCAGGGACCCTGGTCGCAGTTCAAAAATTGGCCGTGGAATGAGAATCCCAACGAGATTTTATCGAAGGTTAAAGGATTTCATTTGAAATGGGATACCGGTAAATTGGATTCAAATATCAATAAATTGAATGTAGATATTATTGAGTTAAGCGCGCTACCAGAATCAAATCGCACTGCACTTCACTCGTTTTGGGAGACTTTAGAAAGGCACATAAGAATAACTAGGCCTAACCTTAAAATGATACATACTGTGCAAGAAGTCTTGTTGGTAAATAGCAATGGCGATATTTCAGAGATATCTGTGCAAGAAAGCCCGGAAATAATCAACTCCATCGAACCCTCCACTCATTTTCCATTTCCGCTTCAAGAAACTAAATCTAAGAAACGAAAATTAGACGAATCCGAACACTCATCCATATTCGAGCCTTTACCCAAAAAACCAAGGAATGACTTTCTTCGCTCAATGCAAAGAAGAAGAAATACTGCTTAAGGCCAGTAAGAAGCACAAATCAGCAAAATGTTAACCTAACCGTGCACGGTGTACCAGGTGCAAGATCCCAGTCGTCGGAACTCAACTGAGACACGTTCTAAGTTGAGTTCCGACGGCTGGGATCATGTCGTTGCGGTTTTCGTCGGTTGGCCGTGGAACAGTGATCAAACCGGTATTTATAAAAATGTAAAAGCGTTTCACCTGAAATGGAGCCATTTAAAATTGGTACCAAACATAACCAAAAAGAATCTCACAGTTATAAATTTGAATCGGAAAGAGAAAGATTTGCACAAGTATGAGATTAATCTGTTTTGGGAGATTTTGGAAAGCCATTTAAGAAGAAATAAACGTTATCTTCGGTTTTAGATTTTAGCATTTTTCATTGTATGATCACTTTTCATGTTTTATTCTTTATTTTCGCGTTTTATCACATGAGCAAAATTGAGGTGAATACTAATAAAATTACTAAGAATCTTGTATTTGAATGATTAGGCCACATTTTTAAATGTCTCATTTATAATTCTTAAATTGTACAGAAATTTTAATAGAGAGTTTGCAGAGAACAAAATTTATGTTTTATAATTTAAAAATTTCACGTTAATTATAAATCTAACATTAGAATTAACATGGAATTTATAAGTTATAAGTCGTAAGTTTTGTTCTCCGCAAACTCTAATAATTCTGTTATTTTGGGACATTGTGAAATTTTCTTTACTCTGCAAAATATCTTCAAAATTCTTAAAACATTCAACCATTTCCTATTCAGAAAATACCAAAACTCATTTAATAAACACGACAGATCATTTTAGACCACACAGAAATAAAGGTGTTGGACACCTTGCAGAATATAAATACATTTTGAATTGCAAAAATTAATTAAAGTGCAAAATTAAACCAAAGCATAGGACTACCGATGACGTAAGGCCCATTGCGTGGACCGGTACATCCAAAATCACGTGACGCAAAAAGGAATCACGGGTAGGGGTAGCCCAATTCACGTTATAAAAGGAGCTCGCGTTCACAACAGGTAACTTAGACAACGTTAACGACAACAGCTTACTTAACGTCCGAACGATTTTCAACGCAACAGCTAAGAAAATGACCGATCCATTGACTTTGATTCGACAATACAACATGGAAAAGAAGAACATATCGGAACAGAACGGTGTAGTCACATTCGGAAATGTTTCTTTTCCGATAAGTGCAAAGACGAACTACCTCCGATGGCGCGCGTGTAATACAGGAACGCCGCAGGACCACTATACGATCCAAACTCTTCTTTTTCTCTTAAAAAATATCGACCTCCCTCATCAAGCATACGTCGAACTATCAGCCGCGGCGAAAGTAACAGCCGTAAAAGTTGTAGATCGGAAACAAGTTTTAGCTTACCTGAAGGGAGAAACGGAAAGTTCCCCAAATATAGATAAATCTACATACGAAGAGCTAAATCGGGAGCCACGAAGACCGAAAGTGTCGACCACGCTACCACCAAAGGGCGATCCTAAACCGCACGCAACCGATGGACAAAAACGAGCTGTAGATTTGATTAAGACGACCAAACCGCAAAGTCCAATGGCCGAATTTAATTCGGAATTTATTTCGGCGACGAAAACCGGACAATCGAATAGAACTTTATCTGAGAAAAGAAGAAGGAACGAAACATTGGAAAATTCGATATCGGAAAAAAATCCAAAGAAAATTAAACTCGAGGAGAAATTGGAGAGAATTGAAAAGCCGGAAGTGGACGAAATGGAAATGCGATATGATTCGCCTATTCCGACATCGGTAAATACCGTTGAAACGATTCGAGACCTCGACAGACGATATTACGCGGGAGCCGACAGGTCAAAATTCAAATGTTTCCGATGTAAAAAAATCGGACACGTGTCGTATAACTGTCCGCTTCCGGACACCCGCCGTCGCTCAGCGTACGGGTATCGGAAATCGATGACTAACAAACCGTACGGCACGAAAAAACATGGAGTAGATGACAGGGTCGACACGAAGATGTCTCCCCACACACCGCCCACAAATTGCATTGAGAAGTCTCGACCTTCCGATGTCTCACCACAGCCCGATTCAACAACACCGATCATAATCGTTCCGGCGACATCCGGATCGCTGGTAACATTGCATAATATCAAGGATCTATTTGAGGATTTCAGATTCATGAATTCCGAAAGAATACATGAAATGAAGATTCAACGAGGATGCAAAAAAGCCGACGAAGTTGTCGTTTACCGTTACCGGAAAAGGGAGAAAGTTCCGTACAAAGTGATCGACGACGTGTCGAAGTTGGGGTCGGAGGATTGGGATCGGGTTGTCATGGTTTTCGTCCACGATCCCGTGAAAGAATTCGAGGGGTGGCCGTGGAATGGAAATGCCGACGAAATTTTATCGAGGATTAAGGGCGAACATTTAAAATGGATCGATACGAAATTGGATCCGAATGTCCAAAAAATCAGGGTGGATGTCACCGAGTTGAGTCGGACGAGACAGCGTATCGAATATGACAGATTTGAGCTTCTGTGGCAATACTTAGGAAGTTTGAGGGACCAGAAGCCTCATCTTCGATTTTAGACAACTTTCGCATATTGTCAAGAATTGTAATACCAATTGTTTTATTTATTTTCTTAAGTTTATTTCATGTTTTTTCGATGTTCAACATTAAAATTTGTTCAGATTCAACCATCAATTATTGTAATTTTTCTATAGGATAATTGCTTTGACCAAAGTCCATTTTTGGCCACTTACCGGTTGCTCAGTTACACAGTAGGGGAGGGGGAGGGGGTGTAAATCAATGAAATAAAGATAAAAATGTTTGAATGTAGTGGTAGGAAGGAGAAGTCTAAGAGCCATTAGCAAGAGGTTAATAACTGAAGGAAGTTTCTGAATACATTTTTGATTTAAAATGTGATTAGATTATCGAATTTGATTACCGATTTTTTCTAGGCAGTATAAGTTAAATTTAAAATTTCGTACATTCACGTACTTTGATAACAGAATTTATTTAGTACTTCCGGTTTGATTACGGTCCTGGTACATAAAGATGGCGGTGCTCTCGCAAGGGGACAACAAGGGAAACAAAGCTATTTCGGTAAATTAAGTAATGCTATGGTGCTATGCTAATGGTAAAATAATGCTATTTATACCAGAACTAAATGAGATTTGGAGATTAGTGGTTAAAACGAGTTGAGAGTATTATTTGGGTATGTCGTCTACATGACTGACAGTCATTTGTTTTCACTCAAACTTTTCTAATGTTTTTTTTAAATAGATTTTCTGCGATACACTCAGGAAAAATTCGAATTTTCATCATATAGTAAAACATTTTATTAAAAAGTCATAAAAAACTTACATTTACATCAAGAATCAACAACTTCTTATTAA
>JAQIXT010002043.1:0-12468 GCA_034700445.1 Stenotaenia linearis
AATCAGTTTCAAAAACATATTTCAAATTTATGCATTTTATATGAATATTACCTTGATATTTTTGCTATTTAAATCTTCTCCCATTCAAAAAAGTTAAATCCTTCTTAATATCCTCATAAAATCATCAGCAAGACGCTATTAAAGAATAATTTCTGATGCAATCTGACAGAACGTTTCCTGTACTTTGCCCTGTCAAATCACTTACATTTTGATAGTAATAAAATAGTTCTTCCACCACCTCTAGGTATATCATGTAACTCTATGGGAAAATGAACTGTGGCGTAAGAACACTGCTATCCACTCCTAACTGATTTCTATACTACAAAGCACTTCAGTGCAAAGTAAAAAAAAAATATGGTGAAATAACATTAAAATGTCATGTTAAAAAAATTGTAAACATTGATTTAACATTATAAAAAATGTTAAATAAACATTATCATTTACACAATAAAACAGCATCTAGAGTTGAATGTTATGAACTGCTACAGATTGAACATACAATCAATTAAAAAATGTCAAAATATTAGGTTTTATTAAATGACATTTTAAACAGTGATTCAATATGACTAAGTTGAAGAATTAAGGCATTTCATCAACATTGAAATAACATTACAATTGAGTTTTGTGGCAAGTTTGAATTCTAAATTGTACGAATAAAATACAAACCTTTTATCTATTACATTGAGATGTTAGGTTCTAGTTATTGCTAAAACAAACATAATTAGGTTGCTAAGCAACGTGGTCGTGATGTCACCGCCATTACAAACGCTGAAGTGAGTTGAGTTGACCTCCTTCTCCCCCTACCCATGAAATGGAAACGACCTTAGCTGTATTTGGATTGAGAGTGGGTTCACTTTAAAAAATGTTTTTAATACCTTCTAATAGGAATTAAGGCCTCAAATTTTAATAGAGTGTCAAAAAAAAAGATTGAAGTTTGGTTAGATTTTTTCAAAATTAAAAAATGTTAAATAGATTAAGAGTTATTAGCCTTCAAAGTTCCCTGCAAAATGCAGGACGCCCCATGTTATTCCTATGGGCGGCCTTCAACACCGTTTCTCTATGTAAGTGTGGCAGACCCTATCTCACCACCAAAATCACCACCAGGGTCGGCAACGCAGACTAGATATGTGGCAGAATGTGTTTACTAAGGTATTATAATATTTATTTACTACTAATTATACATATTCAATTCAAATAATCTATAATTATTATAATATTGAAGTATTATTAGGTCTAAAAATGGTTCACAACTCTGCATTATGGAAAACGTTTCAATTGTCAAGAAAGTTTACAACTGTATCCATAAAACTCCAAAGTAATGTTATTACAAATGTCGACACAAAGTCTGGTATTTATAAATATGAAATTTTCTAAAAATTATTATTAATTTTTTTATCATAAATTAGGGATTGCTGAAATTAAAATGAACAGGCCTCCAGTCAACAGTTTGAATTTGGAATTATTACAAGAATTAAGTAAAACAATTAAAGATTTGGAAAATACCAAAGGATGCAGAGGTTTAATACTAACATCAGTCAGTAATATTTATGAAGGGCCCAGTGGAAAATGGAATTTTGTGATGTTAGTTACCTCGCTAAATTCTAGATTCTGATATTAATTTTAACTGAAATAAATTTAACCCCCAGCTAAAAAAAAACACAAAATATTTACAGTTTTTGGCTGCTTTGCAGTTTTTTTTACAAACTTTTTTAAAAATCTGCAGAAAATCTATAGAATATTTATTTTTTCCAAATTAAACTGTAGAAAATCTGTAGAATTTGAAGTAAAAGTACAGAAAATCTGTAAAAAAATCTCCAAAATCAGCCAAAAAGTTACAAAAAAACTAAGTAAATTATAAACAATTAGTAGATTAATCATTAGATTTGTTTTAGCTGGGTACTATGATCACTAAAATGCTATGTAAAGCATATTAGACAAAATGCTTATTAAATATTATCCACTGAGCCTACAAAGCAGTTAAAAAAATTTAAAATAACAAGTGTCATTTACTTTCAGAATGTACGAAATATATTTTGTGCCGGTTTGGATATTATGGAGATGTATCAACCAAAGCCCGATAGAATCGCTGAATTTTGGAGATCACTTCAGCAAGTGTGGATTGACTTGTATGGAAGCAAATTAGCAACAGTTGCAGCAATTAATGTAAAATTGATTTGTGTTTAGAAGTAGATAAGGTGTGAATTAACCTGCAAAAATTATTTACAAAATTTTTGTACAAAAATTGTAATTTCTGAAGAAAAAAATGTAAATTTCAATAATTCTTGCTATAAACTTGCAGATTTCTATTTTTGTTTTGAAATTTTGCAAATATTTCACAAGTTTTTTTAAAAGAAATATACAGTCGGACCCGCTTATAGCGTCAATCAAGGGACCGGGCTTAAATTGATGCTATAAGCGGGTTGACGCTACAAGCGAATCTGCTTACAGCGTCAAAGTGTTGGCCGGACCGCACCAAAAGTGACGCTATAAGCGGGTTGAAGCTATAGCCGAGGTCGCTACTGGCGGGTCCGACTGTAGTTTGATATAATTTGGCCATACAAAAAACCTGCAATTATTTTTATTCCGTTTTAATACAGGGTCATGCACCAGCAGGAGGCTGTTTTCTGACAGTGGCTTGCGATTATCGTATTATGAGTACTGGTAAATTCACTATCGGCATGAATGAAACACTTTTGGTATATCAGTTTTTAAGCAGGATTGATAAAAATCATGTTTTTAAAAAAAAAAAAAAAAATTTTTAAATCGGATTTTTTTAAAACAGAAATTTTCTTTAATGAAAATGATGGAATTATTTGGTCTAAATTATTTTCTAGATCTAACAAAACATTTTAGTTATTTTAAAATCATTTTTTTAATTTTTTCCGCTTAATTATAACTTTTTTCATCCACTGTAGAACTTTTTCCATTCAAATTTATAGTATAAAATTAAAATTCATCATTATTCAAATTCTGAAAAATATTTTAGATGAAAGGAGTTTAAAATTTATACTTTTTAAACAACCCTGTTTTAAAGAATGTTATTTTAATCATTTATATATTTTTTATTTTAGGGAATTGCTCCTCCTAATTGGTATGTATGATACAGTAGACACCGCTTATTGTGATCATGGTTAATTTAATCAATCGGTTAAAGTGACCAATTTTATAAAGTACAGACAGGATGATTTTTTCGGTTATTTTGATCATTTTTCATCCAAATTTGACTTTAAGTAGCAAATTTGGTCCAAATTAAATCCTAATCTTATACTTTGACAACATAAAAGTGAAATCACACTCAAAAAATATATTTTTCTTTATATTTAAGGTTTATAAATTGAAATAAATTTTTTTAAAGTTATTAAAAGTAGTGCAACAGACTATTGATAGCGTAGAAAGAGACTTGATTTGATCAAAAATGATTCAAAATCAATTTTTCTTTATAATAAGAAATTAAAATTTACCAAACATCTTTTAGTCTTGAATTTTTAACATATTAATGAAATACAATGGTAAAAACTGCATTTTTTGTTTTGTTGGCTATTGTGATCAATCGGTTATTGTGAACACATTGGGACCTCCCCAAAGTGATCACAATATGTGGCGTCTACTGCATTTGAAAGTTATTTTTCAATAATACTTGGTTATTTCATTTAGGATTCTACAAGCAGTCATAAAAACAATTGGTCATCGAACAGCAGAATACGCTTTTATGCTCGGGAAATTGTATCCACCCGAAGAAGCGTTGAAAATTCGCTTTGTTGACGAAGTTGTTGGAACTCCTGAAGAAACCATAAGACAGGCCAAAACCGAATTACTTTCAAAGTGGCTTAAAATACCAGGTATAGAATCATTTAATTTAGAAAAGTGTTTTTTAACAAACATTTTGCTTTTAGATAACGCGCGCCAACAAACAAAAAAAAATCTGCGCCAGGAATTTATTACTTGGCTGGAAAAAATACGTGAGGATGATGTCAAATGGTTTGTTGAATTTATTTTAAATGATAATAGCCAAAAAGTTATGGGATTATACTTAGAAAATTTGAAGAAAAAGTGATTATGTTTAATTATGATTTAGCTTTTAATGTGGCAACATTAAAATGAATAGTTTTTAGAAATAAATGTCATGGTATTTCTATTAGAATCTCACAAGCATTGTACAATTATTATAGTTTATTTACTTTTATGTCAATATGTCAATTTACTTCTGTGTCAGTAGTCTCAGTTTGCTGCTTGGGGCTAATGAATAATATCAGTTGAAGTTTTTGCAGTTTTTGCATAGTTTTAACTTATTCTAATTTCATTGTGAATAGCAAAAAAACAATGTAATCATTACACTGAATTACTGTCCATTTTCTGAAATCAGTTTGTCGTGACCAACTTTCTGAACTTATCTACTTAAAGAATTTGAAGATTATCTGTTGACTTTTTGAGGTTTTTTTTGCAGTTTTTGCAGTTTTTGCAGTTTTTTGGCTGATATTGTAGATTTTTTACAAATATTCTACACTTTTACTTCAAAATCCTTCTTGGGTTTTAAAGGCTCTATTAAACCCTGTTATGGCTTTCTTCGGCTTTTTTTGGATCCTTTTAGGATTTTGAAGCTCTAAGTGAAGCCTTTCAAACCCAAAAACTATAAAAATCAGGCTTTTCTGTCAAACTCCAGCCTCCCCCTCCCCCTTCCCAGTCCAGCCTGGATCCTCTGTTCCAGTTTGTTTCATTGTAGTTACAGCTCTGTCAAACATCATTCTTTAGTTACCATCTTGGATTATTTCTTGTATTATATTATAAATGCACAGAATAATACTACTTTGTGTTTATTTTAAATGAATTGCACCTTTGACCATCACTTTGTTCAACTTCTCTGCACATCAAACCAAATTGCAACAAGGACAGTGAGTCGTAACAAGCTTTTCATACAAAAAAGTAAAATTAACTCTCATTACAATATTACTAAAGGAACATTATCATCATAATCATGTTGGGAATCAAGTTTGTTTGTCATCAGACATAATATCAATCTATAAAATGCGTAGATTGTAAATCCAATTATTACTACACAGGTAGTGGCCATGACCACTACAGCAAAAATATATTCAGTAGGAGTAATCGCATCGTGATTATGAACTATCAAAGTATAAAAAATATACACAAATACAGATGGAAACACGAGTAACATAATCCAAACAATAATGATGAAAATCACTCGATAAATAAATATTAAATATGAAGAAATGCTGAATTGTGGGAGATGAGGAAATAGGTGATCAAAACAACCTGTTTTCAACTTGTCTTCCATCTTTAGAAAAAAATTTAATAAATTAATAGAAAATTAAATTACACATTCATTTGTCATTACAATACCTTGTTTTTGAGTTGTTGACTCTGGTACAGAAATTTAGGAAAACCTGAAATTTGAATGTCATAAATAAATTTTATTGTATTTTATTTTGTTTTATTTTTTCAAAATGTCATACCATTTTCATTGTTGTCTTCATATTTTGATTGGTATGCCTCATTAATTCTGTAGTCTAGTAATCTTTGTTTCTAATTTTAAAAAAAAAAGCAATGGTTTAATATTAGAGTTTGCGGAAAACAAAACTTATGTCTTATAACTTATAAATTCCACGCTAATTATAAATTTAACTTATATTTAACATGGAATTTATAAATTATAAGTCGTAAGTTTTGTTCTCCGCAAACTCTATTAAATAAATGATTATTATTACCTCTGTTATTGTTTCTTTATGATGCTCTCCACACTGAGGAAGAATGAAAAGGTTATTTCTGTCTTTCTGAGACTAAAAAAGTTATTTCTAACTTACCATTATTTGCATTAAGCAAAGAAGTTGAGGATGATTATGGTCACACGTCCACTGCTACTGCTTTTAAAGTTGTGAATCACTATCAGTAATGTAGATATTCAACTGGCAAGAACTACTTTCTTTCGGTTTATCACAATTTGCAAAAGATTATACTAATCTAGAAATTATCTTTAAACTTGGTTGAGTGAGTATCAAATTACTCAACATTAGTGCTATTGCTCTTTTTAAATCTATTCAAAAAAAATTAGAAATAAATTAAAATCTATTGAATGTATTTAAATTTAAATTTAAATTAGTCATTTATACAGTTATTTGAAATTCTGTGACATATTGTTGTCTAAATTTATTGTTGCTTTTTTTATACATAATAAATCATTTAAGTTGGTATATTTAGTCAATTCCATCTTTGACCATCAAAATTAGAGGCATCTTATGTCTTGTCAGAAGCTTTAAATTTCGGCTTTGGTTTAAAAATGTAATGATAAGTTCACTGGTCACGTCAACAAATTGGTCTAATCCGGTTTGATTTGGTCACTACAAGACTGGCAAACTAAACTTACCCATCAAATCAGGTCATTTTTTTCAATAGTTATCTTATTAGCTGCCCTTTTGAGCTTTGCTGCATGTCTACACATAAAATTGATTTTTTGAAATACAATTAAAAATTATAATTCAATTTTTTTGGGTTCAATTTTATCAAATTTAATAATTTTGTTCATTTGCAATATTTATTTATTTAATCTGTTTAAGAGGCGTTTAAGTCACAATTTTCTCTAATTTGTGTAGTTTTATTAGGATTGTCGAAGTCCATTTGGTCACGTCCTGTACGAAAATAATTTAAACTTTCACCTGTAATTTGATTGGTTGGTTTTGGGAGAAGTCAAGTCACGTCAAGAATAGATAAGAGACATGTCTCTTATCTATTCTTGGTCACGTTCAGTAACTCTAATCCTCCTAACCCTATACAACCCAATGTTAAATTTAAATAAATTCAGTGTATCCAAATTTCATGATTTTTTTTCAAAATCTGCAGAAAATCTATAGGATATTTACTTGTTTGAGATTAAACTGTTTAAAAATCCATAGATATTAAAGTAAAACTGGAGAAAATCTTCAAAAATCTACAAAATCAGCCTATAATCTATAGACAAATTTCAATAAATCCACATTTGCATAAATCAATTCTTCAGCAACATATATTTGATGCTTGATGATCAAAAAACCAAAAGAAAGCCTTGATTGGAGTTTAGTAAGGCAGAAATTACTATTTCTGTCATTGGATCTCTCATGAATAGATAACAGATTTTTTTAGCTGGGTCTCTAAATGCAAGTGATACACATTCATTAAAATCTTAACACGATTACAAATAGGAATTCTATCTGGAACTAGGAACTCAAAATACCGAAAACAACAGTTTCATTCATTGAAAACTAACTTCAACACGTGTCCGCAGTTATCTGTGGGAAATTGCTTTGAATTATTGAAGGATGCAGGATGTTTACAAAATTTATTTTTCCATCCTCGACAAAGCTGCACACAAAGTACAATAGTAATTACTGATGACACACTCGTAGTAATTCATACCATGAAATATGAATTCTCTGAACTTGACAATACCTAACTCGAATATTTGTAAAATCATCACATTTTATACAAAAACTGCAGCTACAAATGCATCCACAGAAAAATTTCTGCAGCCACAGAAAAATCAGTCTCTAGAAATAGCGATGAGATTGCTACTTGTTTGCAGCATTCTTATTTATCTACTTTCATTTCGTGAAATAAATAATGTATCATCTGCTACAGGTAAGCCTCATTTTTTACATATATCAAAAACAAAACTTATTTTTAAATTTGAATTACAGTTAAAAGTGGCTTTTGTCCTTACCCAGTACCAAAAGTTCCAGCTAGTGGTTTCAATGTGAAGTTCTGTAAAGAAGATGGAAAATGTCCATCGAATTTGAAATGTTGTCCGATTTATCAAAGTTCAACTGACAAAATTTTTTACATTTGCACGGTACCGTGGGCTAAACCCTATAATCCATCAGAAGTAGAATATGAAGAAACTGTTCCGGAAACTAGCACAAAAACAGAAACGCAGACGAAAACGGAAACGAAGACAAGTATGAGCACAACCACACTGACTCGAACTTCGACGAGTGTAAGTACTGAGACTCGCACTGTGACAACTATAAGCGTATCTACTAAAATAACATCGACCACAATGTTACCAACAACTACTATAACATCCACTAAGGTTGTAACTGCTCCTCCTTCAACTATAACTACGACTGTACTAAAACCTACAAGTGTAAGTACCGAGACTCGTACTGTGACAACTATAAGCATGTCTACTCAAACATCGACCACTACTCTAACGAAACCCACGACTATTACTTCAACAACGACGAAAACAGTATCATCATGTCCATAATTACTGTTTCGGTGGAATACAAGTTATTTCTATATTATGTGTATTGAGCTGATTTACACTTGAGTTGGCAATTAAAAAAAAGAATAGAAAAAGTGGTTTTTGTTATTAAAAAGATGTTTTATTTTTTGAATCAATAAATAATTTGGTACAGATTTCAGAGTCATATGTTGTCATGAGATGCACATTACTTTTGGGGATTAAAGTTAAAATTTCAACTTACACTACATAACCTATAAACCAAAATATATGAGAGGGTTGGTGGCGAGAGGGTTGGCGGCGTTGATGCACAATTAGCATGAGTGACCATTATATCGTTGCTTAGCCCTGGCCACCACATGGACGATCTAGCGATGCCTTTCATTTTTGCAATTCCGAAGTGCCCGCGGTGTAAATTGGTGAGTGCAGTAGTTTGTTGCGACTTGGGAATGATCAAGCGATCGTCCTTAAAGAGGAGTCCGTTCTCCTCAAAGAAATCGTCCTAGTGTAAGATAATTGTACGCGTGGTTGGTACGAGAACAGGTGTCTTTATTCCGGAAGTAGATTCCTTTCTAGGGTGTGTCCCATCCGCCTGGTGACGTCGGAGCACACCTTACACTAGTGTGGCCAGTAAGGCGCTTTGCGAGAGTCAGTATTCCGCTTCTTGACTGGCCATCCATTCTGAACGTAGTTCCTTACATATCACAGTGAGCGTTTCGTCTCGTGCCGTGGCCTCTTGTTGTCTGGATTTCGTTTCGTCAGACATGGACGTTGTGAAGTGCTTTGATGTCATCCTGTTCTATTGTGTCGGACGAGGCCGTCGTGTTTGTCGACTGGGTGAGAACCCTAGACGGTATGTCAGGTACGTTTAGATGCTTGCCGGGGATGTATTCGAGCTCGATGTTGTAGGGTTGTAGTTTTAATCGCATTCTCTGGAGACGAGTGAATGTCGCGTTCAGTGGCTTGCAGATCGTGACGAGTGGCTTGTGATCGGTTTTTGTGACTATTTGACGGCTGTATATGTAATAGTGGAACTTCTTGCAACCGAAGAAAAGGGCCTTACCTTTGTAGCCGGGGATGACTCAAGTACTTCCTGTTATGAGGGTACGGTAATGACTCATCTTCCTGACGGTATGACATTCGGTGCCGACCGGTATGACATTTGGTGCCGACCGGTATGACATTCGGTGCCGACCGGTGGGTCACCAGCGGTCACAGAACGAGTTGTTGTTGTAAAACAATAGGAGGACACGAGTAATTACTTGTTCACTTGAGTTGTTAAGAAAGAACTTGTTCCCTTGAGTTGTTAAGAAAAGAACTTGTTCCCTCCTGTTGTTTTACAACAACTCGTTCTCTCGTGTTTCTCTTGAACAAGTTTGAAATATCGATTTTTTAATTCGATATTGCATGTTAAAATCGAGATTTTAATTCTCTCACTGATTACTAGATGATTAGTGTCAGAAATGTTTGGAATTCTGAATAATTATATCAAGCCCAGTGGAGCCTCATTGACACAAAAGTATCAAATCAGGTTTCTGATGATCAACTGCCATTTTGTGTGTATTGTAATTTGCACATGTATGATAATTTTTATTAAATATATATGTTTCTTACAATTTGCCTGCATTATCATCACTTAGAAGCTAAACATTTAATTAATGTAATGTTTAAAAATTAATATTGTAATTCAAACTTCCCGCATTCTGACATCACTGCTTGTGCTCACGAAGAATGAAATAGAATGAAAATGTGAAATAAAATTTTCATCAAAGCTGAAATATTAGAGTTTGGCAAATGCATCCCAAAAAATTGCTAAAACCTCAATGAAAATTGAGGTTTTTAAATTTTAATTTTAATTTTTAATTTTTTTTAAATTCGTATATAATATAATGTGGTAATGTGGTCTTTGCATTTTTTAAATAGTAAAATCTTTTAAATCAAAAGGACAGAGTGAGATCGCTACACGACGCAGAAAGCAAAGCAAATAAGAAGTTAATTACGATCAGGGAATGAGCATTAAATAATTACCAATGGTGACACCAGGTGATGTTAAAATATCGATTTAAAAAAATCGACATTCAAACTCGTTCCCTCCAGTTTAATAGAAACACGAGGAGAACACGAGGGAACGAGTTGTTGTTGTAAAACAACATAAGGGAACATGTTCGGGAGAATTCTTACAAATTGAATTTCCCAAGACACATTGAGCCATATCTGAATGAGCACAGTTTCCATCATTTGTTCATTTAGTTTAATTCGTTTAATATTTTCCTATTTCCTGTAAGTGCAGCAACTTGCCAATTGTTTTGCTGTGCCAGAAGGGAAATCTCTCCTATGCTGCTCTTATCTCATTGTTGAGCTTCCTTTTAAGCTGCCCTTAGCAGTTTGTATATTCTTTCATATATTATTAAATTTAATTCCAGCTAAAAAATTAAATTTTTTGATGATTTCTTGAAGTCTTTTTGCAGGTTTTTTGGTCATTTTCTACCGTTTTACTTCAAAATCTACAGATTTTCTGTAGCTTAATTTGGAAAAATATTTCAGCAGATTTTTTACGGATTTTAAATAAAATCTGAAGAAAAACTTTTTTTTAAAATTACGAAATCGGCAAAAAACTGTAGATATTTTGTAGATTTTTTTTTTATCAAGGAATCGCAAAGTAATTTTAAAAATTCTCATTGATATTTTTCACCTGTTAAACTATAAATTTAAATACAAAAAAAACCGATGAACTGATACAAGATGAATCGATAAATCAATTGATAAATTCAGCAACATTTAAATACAGCACAAATTATACATCTTTTAAATACAAAAATAAATATTAAAAAAATCTTCTCAAAATTTCTTTTGATTGAAAAAATAACAATTTTAACTCGCAAATTTTCCTACAATTTTGTTACGATTTGACAGCATTTTTATGATGTAAAGTGGTGCCATCTTGTGAGAAATTTCCACACGTGGGTGACGCCATATCCTTACAACGCTGAATCACTATAAATACAAGAAACAGTTTGTGTTTGGCACCGAACAGCATAGCAGAATTCTCTCTGTTCGTTCTCCGCTGCTTCGAATTGTTTTGCCGGTGTTTAGGTATGGTATTTGAGGATGGTTGATTGAGGGGTGTTTGGAGAAAGGGTATTAATCGAAGGAAATTAATTTTTGTTTTTGTTTTTCATGTTATAGATTAACGGTTCCACATCAAACAGGATTGAGATTGTCACCAAATATTGAGTGTTGATACAGAAAATAATTAAAAGAGTTATTAATGGTAAGAAAAATGGTGGAAGGTGATGAAGTTTGATGGAACTGATGTGAAATTGATGAAAATTGATAAAAATTAATATGAAATTTATGGAAAACGGTGGAAAATTATTTTAAATGATGTGAAATTGATGAAATGTGATTTTGGAATTGATGAAAATTGATTGAATTTTTTGATAATTGATTGATAGTGATATGTAATGAAAGTCCATGAAACATTACTTTTATTAGCATTTTTTATATTTTATTCAGGGAAAAAATAATGAAATATGATTTTTAGAAAATTGAATAAATGGATTAAAGTCATTAAAAAACAAAAGAAAAAAATATTTATTAGCAAATTTAACCGAAAGCCACGAAAAACTTATTCAAAACCATAAAAACTAATCACTAACCATCAAAAGGCTTAGAAAAGCCATCAAATTTATCTTAGCCATCAAAAACTTTTTAAAATAGCAGGATAATTCAATCATCCAAATTCATTCAAAACCATCAACAACTTTCCACAAATCATCAATACCTTTGTGAATAGAGATTGTCCAGATACTAAGAATATTTTTGTGAAACAATCTGAATTTTCGGATACTTTTCTAACTCAAATTAAAAATCTAAAAATATCTACATTAATTTGGCCGATTTGCAGTTTTTTAGAAGTTTTTCTATGGATTTTCTTCAAATTCTGTGGAAAATCTGTAGAATGTTATTTTTTTCTAAATTAAACTGCATGAAAATCTGTAAATTTTGAAGTAAAACTGTAGAAAATCTGTAAAAACTCTACAAAATCGGCCAAAAAACTGCAAAACATCAAAACAAACTTCTAAAAATCCGTCGAAACTCTTACGTTTTTCAGCTAGGCAGATGTAGTTGAAAAATATCTGGATATTTGAATACTATAGCAATACAGGTCGAACCTCGATATAACGAACTCGAAGGGACCATCAAATCTGTTCGCAATATCGAGAGTTCGTAATATC
>JAQIXT010002044.1:0-12465 GCA_034700445.1 Stenotaenia linearis
GAAGTGGCATCTACCTCCCCTCCCGATTGCTTAAATTCACGATTCTGATGCAATTTCGAGCGATCAAAAATGGAATTCGGTTTGTAGACACTGCTGGAATTTTAAGGATAGTAAGGCCCAGTGGTGTAGTTGAAACCCAGAAAATTTCAAACCCCGATACAAATCGAAAATGCCTTTTTTGACCAATCAAGATTACCTAAATTCATCTCTGATCCAATTTCGAGCAGCTAAAAATAGCACTTCCGGTTCGTGTACAACCCTATCACTTCACAACCCGAGAGCCATGCAGGTCTAGTTAAAACCCAGAAAATTCCGAACCCCTAACCAAACCGGAAGTCCCATTTCTCCCCCCTTCAATTTGCTACAATTACCAAAAACTCAAATTTTGCATCTCTGGTGCAATTTCGAGCTGTTAAAAATGCCACTTCCGGTTTACACATAACCCTCCCACTTCACAACCAGAAACCCACACGGGTCTAGTCAAAACCCAGAAAATTCCAAACCACTACCCAAACCGGAAGTCCCATTCCACCCCCCTCCAACTCGCCGCATTTACCACAAACAAACTTTTATTGTTGTTGCAGGTTACAGACAGTGCAGACGTCGTGAATGGAACCTACGACTTGTTTCTCGTGGGCGACATGAGCGGTAAATACGGTGCTTCTGAAGGCACATTCCTCGACCCTTACATGCACTTATTCGGCGAGAACAGTGTCATGGGTCGCAGTGTCGTCGTGTACCTTAACGACGGTGCTGAGAAATCGTGCGCCACATTACTGGCCACTCGACCCGTCGTTTGGGCCAAAGCCACTTTCGTTTATCCCGTGGCAGGTCAAGTATTTTTCCAACAACTCGCTGATGAGCCGGCTTCCGAGACCCATGTGTTTGTGCATCAGTTGCAGTATGATGATGACCATGTTAATGATACCAAAGATCACAAGTGGTGAGTGGTGGTGTTTGGGGGGGAAAGGGGAGGGAGAGTTGAGATTTTGTGTGATTTCAGTTGATTTTGAGTGATTTAAATTGGTTCTTGTGTGATTTTCATATCATTTTAGTTGATTTTCGTATGATTTCGCTTGATTTTCATGTGATTTCTCCAGATTTCAGGATATTTTCATGAGATTTTAATTTATTTTAGTAGTTTTTTTTAGATTTTAAGTGATTTCAGTTGATTTCAACAAATTTAACTTGATTCTCATATGATTTTTATGTGATTTCACTTAATTCACACATGATTTCAGTAAATTTCTCCAGATTTCACTTACTTACAGTAGATTTTCATGAGATTTCAATTGATTTCATTACATTTTCCCTTAAATCTCATAATTTTCATAAAATTTCTTTCATCTTAAGATCTCACAGAATTTCAAAAGATTGCACAAACTTTACCACAAAAAACGCACAAAATTTCACTTGAAGAAATTTCACAAGATTTCACAAAATTCCACTCAATTTCACTACCATCCAACTGCCGTTTAAAAAAAAAAAAAAAAAATCTAACTCATTCTTCCTCAGGTTAGTCTTCGGCAACCGCGTTGGCCGCGATTTCCTAAACTGGACCAAACGCTGCGAAAGTGCCGGAAGTATTTACAACCCGACTTCAGTGGCTTTAGTATCGAAATCCCAAATTCACTGCGGCGGAAACGCTCTTCGCTGCGCAGTAGGTGATTTAGCTCGCAAAGCGGGGCTTCTTAGAGTCGGCGCTCGCCGCTCCTCTTTATCCTCCACGCGTCTCTTTCACGTCGACATCCACTTACCACTCAGCGGACCCAACTCAATCATCGGCCGAACTCTCGCCATTTTAGACGACTTCGCTCCGGCTTTTCGTGGAAACCGACTTGCGTGTGCAATGTGAGTCATTTTTTCATTTATTTAGAACCTTTCGTGCGTTTTGGAGCGGATTTAAATGGTACTTCCGGCTGGGTGAGGATCCTGAAATTTTCTGGACATCAACTACGTGACTAGACCTCAGTGTCCAAGAAGTTTCAAGAGTCTAAGTAAACCGAAAGTGGTAATTTAGTTTGCTCGAATAGTGCAGGAGACTCAATTTATTCACACTTTTCGAGTTTTAGAGCGATTTGAGCAAGTTAAAAAGGCACTTCCGGTCTGGTCGTGGTCCTAAAATTTTTTGGACGTTACGTACATGATTAGTTCTCAGTGCCCCTACAATTTTAACGCCACAAGAAAACCGTAACTGCCATTGCAACCCCTTTAAAATGCCTTTACCGCTTCAAAAATCGCTTTAAAAACTTACATTTCTACTCCTTAACGTATTTGGAACTAAACTTCCGGTACCCCAGATCCTCCCAACTCCCTAATCACCAACTACCACTCTTGTACTTTATCCCAAAAAATTGTCATGATCATCTACCGGTCGGATCCGCCATTTAAATCCGCTCCAAATCGCTTCACAGCACGAAAAACTATTATATTCCCACTATTTGAAGCTAAAAAAAAACTCCACTTCCGGTACCCCCACAACCTCCAAACTTCCCAGTCACCAACTGCCCCTCTTACCCTTCATCCCCAAAAAATCTCATTCCCCTCCCCCAACCCGATCCGCCATTTTCCCCCGCTCCAAATCGCTTCACCGCCCAAAAAACTATTACAACTTCCACTCCTCACCCCATTTCGAGCTACCAAAACTCCACTTCCGGTATCCCCACAACCTCCGAACTTCCTAGTCACCAACTACCCCTCTCACCCTTCACTCCCAAAAAATCCCAACCCCCTCCCCCACCCGGACCCCCCATTTCCCTCCGCTCCAAATCCGACCCCAAAAACTCAAAAAACTCCAAATTCCAGAATAACCCCAACTCTCTCAGTCCGTGCAAGCGCCAATATCTGGCGCTCGAGCGAAGACACCCAGCCAATCACAGGTGGAATTCACTTCGTGCAACCCACCGTCTTCTCCTCGAGCCGCGTTCTCCTCGAATTAAACGGGATCAAAGGGTTAGCTGACGCTTACTCAATCAGCGAAGCTCCCGTTCCTTTCGAACTCGATTTTCCTTGTGGCAAAAACGTTTTGCAGCACCGCTTCAACCCTTTCAACACGAGCGCCGCACAACCGGGCATTCCAGGTAAACTATTGTGGATTTAATTATAAAAACCCGATGTTCAGACATAATTAAGATTCCAGAGACGTGTACGCCGTCGGTGATTTGAGTGGCAAGTATGGCGACTTGCGCGGTAAAGAGGAAGAGAGAGCGGAGTTGTTGGACAGTAATCTACAGTTGCAAGGTCCGAATACGGTCGTAGGGCGGTCGGTGGTTATTTTTAAGAGGGAGAAAAGGCTTAGGTAAGTGGTTTTGGTTTTGTGGAATTTGTGTGTTAAAATGTAATGTGGGATGTTTTTGAATTTTCTTTTGGTTTGGAGCGGGTAAAAATGGCACTTCCGGTTTGGTTATGATCCTGAAATTTTCTGAGCACAAACTACATGACTAGTACTTGGTGCCGCTACAGTTTTAAGATCATATGAATAACGGAAGTGGCATACTTACGCGCTCAAAATCGTTTGAAATTGTAAAAACAGCAAACCATTTTCGAGTTTTCAAGCGATTTCGAGCGGATTAAAATGGCACTTCCGGTTTGGCTATAATCCTGAAATTTTCTGAGCGCAAAGTATATGATTAGTCCTCGGTGCTTCTAAAGTTTTAAGACCACATGATAATCAGAAGTGCCTCAATTAAGCATCCAAAATCGCCTGCCATTACAAAAATTACAAAAAATAGCAAACTATTTCGAGCTGTTATGCGATTTGGAGCAGACTTAAATGGCACTTCCGATTTGACTATGATCCTGAACTTTTCTGAGCACAAACGACATAACTAGTACTCAAGTGCTCCTAAAATTTTAAGACTCCAGCAGAACCGGAAGTACCTCATCTATGCGCCTAAAATGGCTTGAGAGCGTAAATACTGTATCTGCAAATATTTGATCATTTTCGAACCATTTTTACTCCTCTTTAAGTTTTAGATATAAAAAAATAAATTCTTATCCTTTTTCAGATGGGTTTGTGCGAACATTGATTTGGATATACCCGAAGGTGTTGAGGAAATTCACGCGCTTGCATCGTTTCACGATCCCAAAGGATTTGCCTATGGATATATGCGAATGGTAAGTAAAAGAGAAAGATCGTTTTGATTGTTTTCAATGTGATTTTCTTTCAGACTCAGTTGGTTGGAAAGAACGGGGCGATGAGCGATACTTGGATTGAAGTAAATCTACGGTATCCCGGTGTTAACAATAAAAACATGGTGAGAATGAGTGTTGAGAACCGATTTTAACTCACTTCCGGTCACGTCAGAAACTTTAAATTTCAAGATCTTCAACTTAACATCGATAAATTTCATACCTCACAATATCAACTTTCTGACCAAACCGGAAGTACCATTTAAATCCGCTCCAAATTGCCTTTTTCATTCTCAAAACCCAACTTTATTCCTAAGAAGAGGGCACTTCCGGTTTGCAGAGAAGCCTAAAATTTTCTAGACACGAACTAGACCTCTAGTTCTCACCCCTCCCCACAACCCCTACCCTCACACCGAACCGGAAGTGTCATTTAAACCCCCTCAAACATCACACACAACTCCAAATTTTATCTTTTTCACTCTCAAAACCCAACTTTAACCTTCCAAAAAATTCACTTCCGGCTTAATTACACCCCCAAAATTTTCTACACCTTAACTACACCTCCGGATCTCCTCATCCTCACAACCCCCACCTTCCCCCTCATCCTCACAACCCCCACCTTCCCCCTCAATCGGAAGTGTCATTTAAACTCCCTCAAACATCGTCCACAACACCAAATTTCCTTATCTTTCAGTCCCGAGATCACCACTGGGCAATATTTGTCAATCCGGTAGGCTACGACGCCACAGTTACCCCCTTCAACGACCGTTGCGTCGCAGCAGGCTTCAAATGGAACCCGTACCTCGTAGTGGACAACATAGACGTAACAAAAAACCCAAAAACCAACCAATTACCAACCAAACTAACAAAACAACAAATTCCTAGGACTACCAATCAGAATGCAGCATCTGGACGCCATTCCGCTGCACAATGGGCGACGTGAGTCGCCGACAATCAACAATAGACATCGGTGGTGACGTCAAGATATTCAGCGACCCAAATTTACCACTTACAGGCGACAACTCGAGTAAATTGGACTTGTGACGTTAAAACTCGTTATAACGAAATTTTTTAACATGGATGTCTATGGGAAAAATTTTTTTTCTCGTTATAACGAGGTTTAACTGTAATTCTTCATTTCCACCATTTTTTTTTAGTCATCGGAAGATCAGTCGTCGTTTATGACAAAAAAGGAAGCGGAAATCGGTTCGCATGCGGTAACATTAATCGTGAAAAAACAGCCATTAATGTGATAACTATTAAAAACCCAAGATATTTCTCAAGGTAAATTATAAACATTTTTTTTTTTTTAAATATTTTTAAAAAAATAAAAAAAAATTTTCAAAAAATTTATTTTTTCAAAATTTTTTTATCAAAATTTTTTTTCAAAATTTTTTTTTAGTGCATTGTTTATGAGCCAAGCCCGCGAGACTTTGGGAGTTCCTCCATGGATGATGTTCGCAGACGCCAAGAAAACGAAGACCGTAGTCGAAAACGCTTGTGTTCAACTTACAGTCCACTTTCGGGGTCACGACATCCAGTGGATTCAGGAGATTTTCACTGATTTGCTCACTCATGGATACATTTCTAGATACACGCCTGCGCCGGTCGATAAAAACAAACCGAGATTTGGATACCGAATGTGCCGAACTGATTGTGAGTATCAACATTCTGTTAGTGAGGTTTTTGGTTTATAACTTTTGAATGGTGCGAGATAGAGAAAAAGTTTCAATTAGAAAGTTGTAGAGGGTGGTCTAGTTAGTCAGAAAATGATTTTACTTAATTGTTTTAGCGCGGTGGTTTGTGGGGAAAAATTTAAAATGAAACGAGTGAGTTTTAGCGGAAAGTAATGCAGGAAAGTTCGGCTCAATAAAGGGCAGCGAGAGTTATTTTTGACCATAATTCGGCATTTAATGAAACAAAAATTCTAATTATTTGTTATAAACACCACATTTTGCTTTTAAATCCTCTCGCTGCCCCTTATTTAACCAAACTTCACCGCATCACATCCCCAAAAAACACCCGCTCTTTATTTCAATTTTTCCCACAACCCACCGCGCAAAACAACAAAACCAAAAACATTTTCCTACCAATCAGACCCCCCTCTACAACTTTCCCATTGACACTTTCCCTCCATCTCTTACGGTTCAAAACTTACAACACTTTTCACAACTAATCACCAAACTTTCTATTTCCAGTCAACAACTCAACGACCCCCCAATCACTTTACACAAACATCCTCATAGAAATCATCTTTATTTTACTAATAAATAAAAAATATTCAATTTTATAAAAAAAAAAAAAATTGTAAAAAATTTTATAATAAATTATATTTTCATTCAAACGACTGGGAATGACGTCATACTTGAAAAAACAGTCAAAAGAAATTAGTTTCGCATAATTAGGCTTTTCCTTTACGCATTGAAAAGTCAAAGAAATTCATCATCTCACCCTAACGTCACGTGAGATCGGCGCGCGCATCAATTCGAGTCCCGCCTTCGAAAAATCACTAGCAGAGGGTTGCAAGGGGACACGAGTGAACATTAATCCCTCACGTGCGAATAAGCGAGAAAAACTGGGGGTTCTTTCTCATTTCACCCTTCACAATTGACATTATCACGTCGACGCAACAAAAGTTTCATTTGGTCGAGTTGCCGAGAATAATTGGTCAAATGATTTGGGGGTTTTACGTTTTTATCGAATAAAATAAATTTTTTTTTATTTTATTTTTTTTTTTGTGGAAAATTCGTTGAAAATCGACGTTGAATTTGTCGCCGGTTTTGAATGTTTGATCGATGTTGATTCGATGTTGATTGTCAACGATGTTTTCAAATGAAATTATTCAACCAAAAATTAATGCTGTTTGGAATTTTTGTTGTTTAGTAATTTTTTTTTTTTTTTTTTTTTGGGGGGGGGGGTGCCTTTCTGTTGTTGTTTTGTGTTTATGGTGGGGTTTGAAATGTAGTGAATTTTGGATTTTTAAGATTTAGTGAATTTTAGATTTTATTGAATTTTTTGAATTTTAGATTTACTGAATTTTGATTTGATTCAATCATCTGATTTGCATACTAAAATTTCATTTAATTTTTTAACTATTGATTTTCTCCAACTTTAATATTTGATTTCAAACTTCCAAATCTTCAAAACCCGAAATGCACACCCTTTACTTTCCCTCCAAACTCCCACCTCTTAAACACTCCCAATTCCCTAACCACCAAAATTCTTACCACTTCCAAACTTCCACCACTTCATCCCATAAACCCTCTCCTTCCACACCCAACCAAATCCAAGGCTAATGAAATGTCATTCTCATTTAATTTAAAATCTCAATCTAAACTTTCTAATCAACCAAAAAAAAAAAAAATTTCTCAAAAATTTTTTTTTCTTCAAAAGAAAAATTTCCAAAATGTAAACTAAAACGATATTATCACGTGACCAGACCTTTAAACGGCGCATGTGCCGTGCTAATGGGCATATCACTGGTCGGGTCTGAGTTCGGTTCCCCATTTTCCCCTGTGGATTCAGTAAAGTATTGAATGGGATGCATTAGAAGGTGCTAAGAGAATAAGGTGTATTAAATCAGGCTGAGCCCGGCATTTTCTCCAACAGAAACACATCGATTTTCAAATGGTAGTAAGGCATTTATTGAACTTGCTGTGCAGTGAAGCCACTCGTTAAATCAGGCGGTGTTTCATTTTCGTGGGGTTTTCTTGTGTTTTAATGACATAATGACTCAAAAAATCTCATAAAACACTTCCAAAACTCAAATATAAAAAAAAATAAAAAACGAGATTGCACGAGATTTTGCGAGATTTCACGTAATTGACTCAAAAAATCGCAAATTAAACTTCCAAAACTCCAAAATAAAAAATTATAAAACGAGATTGCACGAGATTTAACGTAAATAACTCAAAAAATCGCAAATCAGACTTCCAAAAGTCAATAACACGAAATGAGATTTTACGAGATTTTGCGAGATTTCACGAGATTTTTTTTTTTTTGGATGTTGTGAATATTTTGTGATATTTAAAGTTTTTTGCTGCAACTGTCTTTCCCCGCATTCAAATAACCGACTCCCAATTTAACCGAATTCAAATTGATCAAAAAGAAAAAAAAGCATTTTTCCTCTCATCTTCCTATATAAAAACCATTAAAATTCTTATTTCCTTCTCGTTTTCCCATTTTTAACGATCTCCCCGTGTCCAATTACCTGCAGACACTCAAAAAAAACTTTTGCCAAATCTCATATTTAACTCCGAAAGTCCAAAACAAAAAAAGTGAACTCGAGATTTAACGAGACTTAACGAAACAGTCACAAATCTCAGTAATAACCCTACCTGGTCATTCAAAAAAATTTCTCCACCAAAACTAGTGATTAACTTTTGAAAGTCAGAAGAGCAAAACGAGATTTTACGAGATTTTACGAGTCTTAACGAGACCATCACAAATCTCCATACACAGTACAAGTAATCCCATTTACTCATTCAAAAATCCTGATATTTACCTTAAACTCCAAACCAAAAACGAGATTTAACGAGACTCACTCCAAAAAAATTCACAAAATTTAACTCCCAAACAAAAAATTTAAAAACGAGATTTAACGAGATTTAACGAGACTTAACGAGATCAACAAAAATCTCCACATCCTACCTCCTCACTCAAAAGAATTCACATAATTTTACTCCCAAACTCCAAAATAAAAATCGAGATCTAACGAGATTTTTCGAGATCAACACAAATCTTCACATCCCACCTCCACACTCAAAATATCCCCAAAATCTAACTCCAAAATAAAAATTAAAAAAAATTAAAAAACCGAGATTCAACGAGATATAACGAGAAAATCCCCTACCTGCAACTGGAGAATGTTTCCTCGCGATGCACCAGCGGGTTTTCCACTAAAAAATACGTTTGGCACTAAGAAACTTGTCACAATACATTTTTTTTACTACCTTCTTGTTATCGCGGTACTTGAGATGTCCTTCGCAAACCGTTGATGTATCCGATAAAGTTAATTCATCCATGGCACAGACAAGGCAACAAACGCGGGCATTCGCTTGGAAAACAACGCACTACGACGATATGGCACATTCGACGGCGGCAACGAGTCAAAGCGTGCGGGTGTGTTTCTGATTCGGTGGTGAATGCTTGGTTGGGAAGTGGTTGTGCGCGATTTGCCATCTAGTGGGAGAAAGGGGAAGTGGATTAAAATTTAAAGCTGTTAAAGGGTGAATGAGTGGAGTTGTTGAGAAGTTGAAAATTGTTGTGAAAATGAATGGTGTTGGTGAATTGGTGAAATTGAAATTGGTGAAAGTTAATGTAAATTGATGGATGTTATTGAAAATCGATGACAATCGATTAATAATTGATAAAAATCGACCAATTATTAATATAATATCGGTAAATATATTTATTATCATGAAAATCAATAAAAATCAATAAATATCAGTCAAAAATCAGTTAAATCAATAAATATCAAACAAAAATCAATGAAAAATCAACAAATACTGACCAAAAATCAATCAAAATCAACAAATACTAATCAAAAATCAATCAAAATCAACAATGCTAATCAAAAATCACTCAAAATCACTCAAAATCAACAAAAATCAATCAAAAACATTCACCAATCAATTAAATCCCCACCCCAGCAACCCAACAACATCAAACTCCTCTAACCCAATCTTTCAAAATCCCATTACCAAAAACCAAAACAAATTCCTATGACTCAACCCCATTTTCAATAATGCAGTGATTAGTGCACAGCTCAGTAGCCAAAATCATTGGCTTAACGAGCTTGTTAGCCACATATTGTTCACTAACAGGTCCTGACACATGAAAGACACATACAGAAAAATGCAGTTACATCTGCTCTTGACATAATGGCTGACAATCAGCAATCTCCTGCGTGTAACTGACAGCTGCACTCGAGATAAGAAAATTATAGTTATCATGATAATGTGACATGAGCAACTCATTTCTTGTTTTACTAATACAACTTTTTCGCAACTTGCGACTCAGAATGTAAACAAACTATGCGTTAATATCGCTGGAAAGTCGCAACTACAGTCGGACCCGCGAATAGTGTCAATCAAGGGACCGGGCTGAAATTGACGCTATAAGCGGGTTGACGCTACAACCGAATTCGTTAAAACCCCTACATTTTAGCCGGACCACACCAAAAGTGACGCTATAAGTGGGTTGACGCTATAGCCGAGGTCGCTACTCGCAGTTCCGACTGTATTTAAAATTTCTATATCGCTGAAATGTTGTGTTGTCATAGAATATCTGGATTGAATTGTAAATATTCTATATAACCGAGATATATGGGATAGCATTACCTAGAATTTCTATGCTGCTACAATATTGCACTGATATTGAAAGCCTATATTTAATTATCATAGATATTCTATATAGATGCTATTTCCAAGAGATATTAATGCTATCTCGGAATAACTATCTGAAGTTATATTAGTATTGGTCATCCACTTTAAGACCATAAATTCAAATTTGAGTAAATTTGACTTTGACATCATTATGATATCACATTCAGTTTAGTTTCTCATTTCCAGTTGTGAGCATGGTGAGCATGGCCACATGAAAGTAATAACTATCTGTTTGTCATTAGCAGAGAAATTGCTTAACTTCAATAATATGATAGAGCGCACTTAGTGGTATATCACATGTTATTAACTGTAGAGGTCAAAGCTGCCCCTTCTAGCATGAAAACCCTGCAATACACTGCTATGTGATTTTTACTGACATTGCTAATGGTATTTTTATATTCTGGGACATTGCTGCCCCTTGTAGCATGAATAGGCACTGTAATACACAGAATTTTCTGTGTTCTGGGACACAGCTGCCCCTTGTAGCATGAAATCACTGCAAAACACAACAGTTCTGGGACTAATAGCTCATAATAATGGCAGTTTTTCTATTCTGGGACATTGCTGCCCCTTGTAGCATGAAAGCACTGCAATACATGGCAGTAATGGGACTTTATATCCATTATAATTGCAGTTTTCTATTATGCTTTGTTCCATTTTATATTTGTCTGTTTTCATTGCCACTTTCTACATCCTTACACTTTGCATTTGCAATTTAGAAATTAAACTTGTAAACATATTACCCAACCTTGACATCACTGCACTCTCATACCATATTAATATTATTGAAAATAATTTATTTACACCAACATCACTCCAGAAAAGCCTAAATCTACAATTGCACATCATGCACTATTTATTCATAACCAACCCTCCATCTTAAATTCCATCCCTGTGTTTTACAAGATGAAATCAAACTTCTGACAAAGACAAGACAGCAATTCCCAACTCCATTAAAAACATGCTGAATATTTCATTACTTCATTTCCCTTCCTGTTGTGTTTCTTGTGATTTTGTCAAGCCATCACTTTGATCAAAAGCAGAAAACAAAAATAAGCAACACATGGTCATTTTCACATCAACTTTATGAAAAAACAATTCTATCATTACAAGAAATCCTTCTGGTTTAACTAATATTGCCAAAAGAAATGCAAGTGCCATTCTGTTTTGCAATTCCACTCCCTCACTGAACACTAAACACACAGTGTGGGAAAGTCTAGTGGGCTTAGACACAAAGAAAAACCCACACTGGTACAATATTTGCTAAGTAAATAAGCCTTTCACATTCACTTGAGCAAACTGAATTCCAATTAGTCTTAATTTGCTTAAACCAATCAAACAAGTGCTCATTTTATTGTCTAAAAAATTCCTTTTCTTAATTGTCCATAAACCAGAAGATAAACACTGCATAAATTATCCACAGCTTCAATTCTTTTAATTGCCACTTCCCTTCACTTGTCATGAAGGAAATTCAATACCAAAAGACCATTAAAAAGTAATTGACAGGTTTTTATCAGTGAAATCTGATCTGTTTACATTTGTTCTTTTTTTTTAGAGTTTGGTCACCAATCATGTGATAACATCTTAATAATATCCAATTTCAAGTTTTAGATTTACATCTAAGCCTGGTTCAGTGACCTTAAATTTGCTATAGGGGGTTTTGTCATAATGAGGGTCTTAGAATTAGACCGTAAACAGTTAAGACTTCACTTTGCCTTCAATAGTGAAAAGATATGCAACACCAAAAACACTTTACACTTACCATTAAGGTTGAATCTTGTTACAACAAACTCCAAGGGACCATAAAAAAAACTTTTGATATAATGAAACTTTCATTAGGTTGCATTCAAAGTTAAAATGATTATTTTGACTTTTCTGATTATTAAGAAAATCTGATTATTGCAAACAGGAAGTAGTTGCAAATGACGTCATTTTTAAATAATCAGAT
>JAQIXT010002045.1:0-12451 GCA_034700445.1 Stenotaenia linearis
GTCTCTTTCCTCGAAAACTAACAAAAAATGTACATATTTCTTTAATTTTCCTTTATTTTGCTGATTAAAGTAACTTTTTGTACAGATGTTTTGACTTTTTTTTCCATTTTTAATACAATTGAAAGATTTCAAATAACAAAATGGACGCACGAAATTTATGGTGATGGAATCGTTGAAAGAGGGACACTCGGCGGCTAATCAGGGGCGAAAATGTTTTTCTTATTAATTAAAATAATAAAAACTTCTCGAGCCTCCGGCCAGCACGAAGTCAGGCCTCGAACATTGGGTTCCATCACGGGGTGGGAACAAAAGCTCGGACTGCGTTGAGGCAGTAGATAAACCAGAATCCGCCGGCGTAGAGCACTGGGACGAGCTGGCGAAGTGGATATCCGGCCCAGCCTTCGCCTTCGCTTTCTCCTTCGCTCGTGGTTCCTTGGCTTTCTCCTTCGCCCGCTCCTGTGGAATGAAGGGGTGTTTTGGTGTGTTGAGGTGGTTCGTGTGGTGGTTTTTTGTGTGGATTTTTGTTAGTTTTGATAAGTTTGTGTTGATTTTAGTAATTTCTCATTGATTTTCATTGATATTTCATTAGTTTCCATCAATATTCATCAATTTTCATTGATATTTCATTAATTTTCATTAATTTTCATTAATTATCATTGATATTTCATTAGTTTCCATCAATATTCATCAATTTTCATTGATATTTTATTAATTTTCATTGATTTTCATTGATTTTCATTGATTTTAATTGATTTTAATTGATTTTCATTACATATCATTGATTTTCATCAATTGTCATTGATTTCTGTTTTTCCATTGATTTTCCAATTTCTTATTGATTTCTCATCGATTTTCCAATTTCTCATTGATTTTCTTAGTAGGATTTACAATTTTCAACAAAATTTCAGAAACTGATCACATTCAATAAGAAATTGAATGAAATCAATGAAAAATGAATAAAAAATTAATAAAATCCACATATTTCATTCATACACCTCCAAACCCCAATAAAACCAAACAAATTGATAAAAATCATATATTTCATCCATATCATTTCTCAAAACCTCAATAAAATCATTTACAACCAATAAAACGTCAAAATAAATTGATAATAATCAATTACACGTCAAAAAAAAAAATTAATGAATACCACTGGCCTCATTGATTAATCAATAAAATTGACAATAACTAATGAGGTGCCAATAAAATTGATGAATATAATCAACTATCTATTAAACAAATACAGGTCGAACCTCGTTATAACGAAATTCGGCACAAAAGAGACTAAAATCTGACAATTTCGATCAAAATCTTAATCAAAATCCAATATAATTCGATAATCAACAACAAAGACATCAACATCAACTCTTCAAACTCAAATTTACCTTTGGAACTCGCTCTGGAAGTAGCACCTGTACCTTTCGTTCCAGCGGTACCTCTGGAACCAGCGGTACCTTTGGAAGCGGCGGTACCTCTGGAAGCGGCGGTTCCCTGAGAAGCGGCGCCTTTAGACGCTGCTTTTGACTTCTGTTTGCTAGGAGAAACCCCGGACTGCACACTACTACTCGTACTTTTCCCTCCGACAGAAGATTTTCGACTACCGGCAGGACTACGCTGAGAAGACCTAAAAAAATCAAAAAAAATTTTTTTAAGTTTAAAGAAAAACAACACAAAAACGTCAAAAAACCTTTGTGAAATTGACGAACTGAGTCTTTTCTCAAGACCTTTATAAATTTCGCATTCCTCTTCTTTCAACTCCTACAAAAAAAAAAAAAAAAAAAATCGAAAATTTTAACACTGGGTATGGTCCTACGGCTAATCTTTGAATGCTCCGTTGCTGGCTTTCTAAATCGTTAAGATCGTCATCGGCGCCTGCTTCGGTCGCGCCCGCTGCACTTTTCCCTTCGCTTTTAGCGGCGCTTTTTGCTTCGCTTTTCGCGCTTTTTGCTTCGCTTTTCGCGGCCTCGCTCCTGGCCGCCTTGGACGACGCGACTGACGCCGCGTCTCCGGCATCTCCGGCCGTCGCCGTGTCGCCCGCTTCACCGGTGTCCGCAGCTTCGGGCTCGGCTGCTTCGCCCCCTTCGTCGGGCTCGGCGGGCTCGGCTGCATCGCCTGCCTCGCCCGCTTCGCCCGCCTCCGACTCGGGTTCGGCTTCCTCGGCGTCGTCTTCGCGCGGTTCCTTCTCCTCGTCTTCCGTTCCGGTTACTTCTCCTTCCGGTTCAGCCATTTTTTTTTAAAGCTTGTTTAATAACTTTTTTTTTCAATTAAATTAATTGATTGGTTATTATTGGTTAATCGATTTTTTTTTTGCTTTCACTTTGAACCGCCACGACCTGGAATGGAGAATTTTTTAGTTTGGGATAAAAAGTAGTTCGAATTTGACGGGTTTTTTTTTGTTAAAAAAATCGATTTATTTCGAAAAAGTATGAAAATCGTTTGTGGTTTTTATTTCTTTTTTTTTCCCGGTAATTTATTGTTTTTTTCTAAAAAAAATTGCGTTTTTTTGTACTTTTATCTTCTTTTTTGGATAATATAAAGTTTTTCGTAATAAATTGTGAGGTTTTTTGTAATTTACTGTTTTTTCGAAAGAAATTTTGGGTTTTTTCATAATTTTCTCGTTTTCTCAAACAAAATTTTGCATTTTTTCGCAATTTTCGAAAGAATTTCGTTTTTATCGAAAAAACTTCACATTAACTCAACTAAACTCCTATAATTCCGAAACATTCGCTACAAATCCCTCATTTAATCTCCTCTAAACCGAAAACAATTCCATACAAACCCTAATCCAACATCCTTTCGAAAACCAGAACCGTTATTTACAATTGGCGCCAAATTCAAACCTAACCCTAACCCCTCTCGCATTAGAACGCCACTCGGGACTATTTTCCCACAAAACCTTACCTTCAGGCAGACCCAGCGACGATTCAGTTTTGTTTCATCAAAACTAATGTTTATTTGAACTATCTACGAATAATTTTATCATATTTTTAAAAAAATTAAACAAAATATTAACAAATTCGTTTGATCACGGTCTTCTCGAACCGTTTCTTTGGCGCCACGCGGCTGGTATGGAAATACCGGAATAATCGACGCGAGAAACCCGCATTTCTTTGTCGAAACGCACTCTAGTGGAAGTTTGCTGAAAACTAACTCTTTCAAGACGTGTATAGAGCGAAATAAAATAAACAGGAAGCTCGAAACTCCTTAATATCCATCGCGCAGCGGTTTTTTGATATTCTGGAGCCGACAGCTGTCACTAATGTAAACATTATTCAGTTCCGGATGAAATACTTGAGGATAAAATAAAAAATTTAATTTTTTTAAATTTTTGTATTGAAGTTAATGATTTGTTCTTTTGTTAGATTTTGTGTGTGTTGGGAATGGGGTGTTTTGAATTGACATTGAAATTTTGTTTGTTTTTTAGTTTTTTTTTGTTCTTGTTGTTTTGGATGGCAGTTTTGTGATTTATGTTTGATGTGGGTAGATAGGGTTGAGTTGGTTCCAAGTGGATTTTTGGGGGTTGGATTTTGTGGTTGTGTGTTTGAAAATCAATAGCTGATTTATGGATTGGGAGAAGTTTAATGAAATTATAAAGTAATTGATCACAATTGATCTAAAGCCACTTTAAATTTATTGAATTATCAATAAAACTGATCAAAATCACCTTAAGTCTTGAAGAAATTAATCAAAATTGATCAAAATCACCTTAAATCTTGAAGAAATTGATCAAAATTCACTCAAATCTTGAACCAAATTGATCAAAATCCACTAAAATCTATTCAATTGTAAAAAAAAATGATTAAATCCATTCAAATCTCAAAGAAATTGATCAAAACCCACTTAAATCTCAAAGAAATTGATTAAAATCAACTCAAATTTCAAAAAAATTAATCAAATTCCCCTACAATCCAATACAACCTGCAAAAGAAACAGATTAAACTAATAAAACTTTAATGCAACCCATCAAATCCAATCTCCATTCACTGACACAACCCTAAAAAATTTAACAATCAACTCATTCATTTATGATAGATTTCCATTTATACTACAATCAAAAATTCATTTTTTTTCTTTAAAAAAAAAATCTAATTTACTTCACTTTATCTATAAAGTAACTGCACTCACCATACAATTCCATTCAATTCAGACCAGAATTGAAAAACCAAACAAAAAAAAATTACCCATAATCCCTCATTCCACCTTACAACCCTTTCTCACCATCTCTCATTGTTTTCTTTCCATTCACTTCCACTTTCCATCAAAGAAAAACAAGTAAAAATATAAAAAAATGTTATTTTTCCTACAATAACTGACATAACTAACACTTTTAGCACTTTTTTCATCCTCAACTGAATACATTTCCACATCAAACCCACCCCTTTTTAGTTTTTACTAGGGTTTTATGAGTTTTGAGTAGCAAACCTATAATTTTTTATGTTTTAGAAGAAAAAAACCCATCATATTTGGCAAACTTTTATGGTTATTGTTTTGTTTCAGCTTTAAAAATTTCAATGAAACAGGCTCAAAAGCTCAACACCATATTTTCTTTTAGGTCTAGGTTGTTTTACGAACGATTTTTATAAATATCGCAAAAAGTTTTCGCTATCAATTTGATAAACACTACTTAAACTGCCTTTTGGCATTTAAAAGAGAAAGATTTGGAATCCTCGTGAAATTTTACATCGGATTAAGTGGATTTTACATTATAAAATTATAAAATTGAGTGTGCGCGATTGATTTTCGGTGCCGCTGATGGCAAAAATAGCCTTATAGCGGCTTAAATATTGTTCGAATCATCGAAGAAATTGAAGATTTGAATTCTCCAGGCTCTTTTTAGTCTAGATGAAGTGTTTTCAGCCTTTAAGAGCTTTTTAGCCAGCGATGACCACATGAAAATGAATGGCCTAACAAGGCTTCTGTACTTTATGATTTTGTATGACCTCACATCCTGTCCTCCATGCTTTTCCTTTATCTTTATTCTCACTGTTTTACACAAACTACTCCACAAAACCAAAGATTCTAAAGAACGATTACTGTCTAAACTGGCAAGTCAACACAAAATTTCCCCAAAACTCAACAAACTCCATCAAACAACAACAAAAACCAAAACTTTCGATTTCACCAAACCGAAACTAATTCAAAAAACCGTTTAACTTTAATAAACTTAAATTTACAATTTATAAATAACTATATATATATTTTATTCACATTTTTACACCAAATAAATTATAGTTATACATTTCCGGTGTAAACACATCAAACGTTCGAATTGAGCGTCAAATCCGGAGCGTTGTTGTCGTTCGAGATGGTCACGTGCTTCTTTATAACGGCCGGACATCGCAGTTGTTGAGTTCTGGCGATCGATGCGTTTCTCAGTAAACTACTGGAACTTCTTCGCGATGAGCGCGATAAACTTTCGGACATAGTTGTGTAATCCGAGCCCCGATTAATCGTTGCTTGACGTAACGGTTGCCCTAGTGACGGAAAACAGCAACACACATGTTCCGCCAACCAGTTGACTGCGGGAATCTTTCTGATTAAGAGCCAGAAAGTGTAAATAAATAAGGAATTAATTACCTAAGCTGTTAGTGCAATAAAGTTTTTTTGAAATAAAGAAAAAGGATGTGAGAAAATAAACAGTTTTTTCTAATTGGGGGTTCGGTGTTCGGTGACCAGGGTGGTTTTGGGTGTTCGATTACGGTAGGCCATAGGGAGTTATGTTTAATCTAATGAGCGCGACGCGCGTCTTTAGGGTAATTTGCACGTTAGATTGAGTTTGTGTGTGTTGGATTGAATTTGTGCACGTTTAAATAAATTTGTTCAATTTTGATTGAATTTGTGCGTGTCAGCATGACTTTCTGCGCGTTAAGGTAAGAGTTTTATGGTAGGTTTACACTGAGCTGTAATGTAAGGAAACGTAGCAATATTTTGTTACGTTACGTCGTTTTCATGTTCAACCTTGTCTACGAAATTTTATTTGAATCAACCAATGAGAGAACATGACGTAAAGTGACATCATCAACATTGAATCAAGATCGATCGCGATTGGCCTGCCGTAGCTTTTTACGTTACGTTATGGCTTACTTCAAACGAATTTGAAGTAAGGAAAGTAGCTGCGTCAGGTCAATTCCAGTCCCACAATGCACTATTCCTTACGTTACCTCACAGTGTGAACATCAGTGTGAACCCACCATTGCATTTCTGAAATCTCATATATCATTTGATTTCTGATTTACAAATCAAGCAAAATCACAGAAGTACATAGAAATCATGAAATCAAAATCAGAAAACCAAGGAAATTATGCGAGAAAACAAAGAAAATCACAGAAACTAAAAGAAAATCAAGGAATCATGGAAATCAAAGCATGAAAGTCACTGGACACCAAAGAATTGATTCATAAATCCGTCCATTATTTAATTTCCTGCAACGTCAAACTCCTTGGCGTTAAATGATTTGTGCGCGTTATTGTTCCTATGGTCCACCGTATTCGATGTAATGTTAGTAGTTCCATTTGTTCCTGCATTATAACAACACATTGAACTTATTGCCTTCAGTAAACCAAATCATTTCACAATTTTAATAATTCACAACTGCAATATAAAAGTCATAACAAATTAATAATCTTGAGCTTCTGTTGATTTATCCGAACATTTCATGCAGCACCGCTTTAACTTTGGCAACAGTAGTATATTTTAGGCCTCGTTTCAGTTTTAAATGGAACATTTCAGCTTCTTGTTTACACAAAATAGGTTTTCACACATTTAATTATCCCATTTATTTCTTTTCCCAGCTAAACTTGGCTCTATTAATTGAAGCTGATGCAGTTACAAGAGCTGGCTGAATAAGAGCAATGCAATTTAGGCCTAATTTAGGCCTAATCAGATATTGCAGCACCAATTGATGGAGCTCAGAGATGGGGAATGAGAAATTGATGGTGGAAATAAAGTTGTGAGAACAGAAACCAATTGGAAACCAACTGTTACAATATTGAATAAGGTTTCACAAGCTTGAATAAGATATAAGAAGCAGAATTCATAGAATTTGCAATCACATCATGTTTATAAATTGTCAAGGATTGAATACAAATAAAGACTTTTGATAAATATTTCATATTGGACTCACCAAAGCCTAAAGTAAACATTTAAAGTTCACATTTGATACAAATTTCTCATCTTTTCTCTTGTTGTTGACACAAATTAATCAGAAAATTGAAAGATAAAGACAGTTATTGCAGAAAATAAGACATGAAAACATGTTTTCTGTCTTATTTCCTATTATTGTATCACCAGATACTTATTTCCTGGGAAATTATGTCAGCAGGAGAGGAAATGTAAAGCTCAATCAATGAATAGAATCTCAAATGACAGTATAGAAGCAGTGGGTGATGGGAAATGAGGTGATGAAAAGATGTTTAGAGTTAAAAAATAAAGTAAGGAGTAAATAAAAGGATGTTTACCTCAGGTTCCTGCAAATGTGTGTACTGAAGAGACAGTATATGATTGGATTTGCTGCACTGTTTAGTGGAGCTAAGCTTTGCATAAAAGTAGCAATTGCATTTTGCGTCGGAGTTATTGGTAATTGTCCGTATACTTGTAGAAGGTCGTAAACAAAATATGGACTCCAACACAAGATGAATACTTGAATTAGAAATAAAAAGAGATTTTAGTTGTGAGAAGAATGTTTAGACTGATACAGAATTTATTTGCTTTTATGACTATACAAAACATTAAGTGCATTGTGTGATTTGAGAATTGCGCTTTGATTTTCTTCGCGCGGGTTTTTGTCGTTATAAGATTTTTAAGGTTATGTTTTCCTTCAAACACACTTCAAAAACTCTTTTGAAATATCAATTATCTACAGATAATGTATAGTTTTGTTGACAATCTAAAGATTTTCTATAGTTCTATTTAACAAAATCTGTAGATTAAGGTTGTTTTCCTTCAAAAACACTTCAAAAACACTTCAAAAACTGTTTAGAAATAATAATCTACTGGTAATGTACAGTTTTGTTGACAATCTAAAGATTTTCTATAGTTCTCTTTAACAAAATCTGTAGATTAACGAAAAACTGCGGTTAACCTGTAGATTATTGATATTTCTAAAGAGTTTTTGAAGTGTTTTTGAAGGAAAACTGTAGAAAATCTTTAGAAAATTTATAAAAACCAGCCAAAAACCTATAGAAAAACATTAGAGATAATCTCGAGACTTTTCTTTAGCAGGGTAGTTATCACAAAAAAATAAAAGCCGGCTTTTAATGCAAAACATCAACTCAGTATAAAATGTGGGTTGAATTTTATTGATCCAGTAGCACTTTTGGTATAAAGATGTGATATTTTGAGGTATGATAAATATCTTCTGAATATCTTTAAATATTGAGTTTCTATACAGATGTAAATAGGTTTAGACAGAATTGAATTACAAGCATTGAATACTAAGTTTTAGGTTGGTAATCATTTGGCATTATCAAATTTAAGTTTTGATGGTTTGTAATTGTTTAGTTGAAGCCTGGCTGACACTTTTTTAATATAAGTGTGTGTGGTGTTGAAGATCAATACATTCTTTCATTTAAATAAGGAAATTTGCTGTTGGGTGTAAATGTGAACCTTTTTCTGCAATTTCTAATCAGTTTTAAAGGAAGTTGCAAGAGTGGGAAATTTTTAATGAGTTTTCTGTGACTTCTCAAAACTTACAGTTATTACAATAGTTCAATATTGTGCACATAAACTATAACAGTATAAAAGGTTTAATAAAATATGTTAAGCTTAGCTCGAATACACATCCCTTTAATCCAGCTGTGCTACTATAGTCCTTACAACTGCAATGTATTTAAATTAACAATTATTAACATTCAAACCACAGTCATAATAGAGATTTAGCTGGTCCTTTCTATTCGTTGCACGGTAATATGAAACTTCTAGCAAAACATTATTAGTTACACATTTCATGTCACAGAGTGCTGACTTTTAGCTGGTTTTTACTCGCAACTTCCCAATATCTAAAGCTAGATTCACACTTGTGTTCACACGAACTTCACACTTGAAGTTAAAGAAGAAGTAAGGAAAAGTTAACCGCATTGGTTCACATTTGAGTTACTCCAAGCAAGGATTTTACTATTGATAGTTAGATCGACCTTGCTATAACTCAATGATGAACTACTTCTCCCTATTTTTCTTACATTTTCTTACTTCAACTTCAAGTGTGACCCTAGCTTTAGATACGCAAATATCTGTCCTCTCCCGAGCTATTTTCAATCGGGTTCTCAATGCTGTTGCTAGCCACAGGAGAGCACATTAAAATTGCAATAGTTGTAAGAGACAAATAATTTGGTAATGAATAGATTTATCAAAACCTTTTCAGATGATCCATTCATTTCAATGCTATGAATCATTTGAAGTAAAGTTTTAATATTTGGTGGAGTAAAGTAAAAGATGTGACAACAGTCCAGAAACTTACCAAAAACAATAACAAATGTCATTTTAACTGTTTTGATTTTGGCTTTTGGAATTATTCCTCTCGAACTGGCTCTCTTCGAATCCATTTCGACTCGATCTGACTTTTTTTTAGTCTTCGCTGAATCTGAAAATCACAATTTAATTGGTTTGATTTAGGCAAAGATATTTGTGACATAAATCTTAAGAGACACCAAATAAATTAATTTCATACTTGGTTGTCCAGTTAACGTCTTTCCTTTACTCCAAATGGTGATCACTATGATGGTATAACATGCTGAGATGATAAGTGTGGGTATGAGGAAGAGAGACACAGCCACGAGGGATACATAAAGCTGCCATTTCCACTCCTCTCCTAAGTCGATCCAACACTGAAATTGTCCTTTATCAATCATGAAAAATGAGACTATGAGTATTTGGTCATTAGGAATGTTGTTTGGTGGGTGACTTGAAGTTGAATTTGCATTGAGTTGAGGATTTGAGTGAATTCAATGAGAATTTGAGTCAATTTAATGAGAATTCAAATGAATCCAGTGAGAATTTCAATAAATTCAATGAAATATTTACTGAATTTAATGCAAAATTTAATGAATTCAGTGTAAAACTCAAAAACTTCAATATAAAACTCAATAATTTCCATACAAAAGTCAATAACTTAATCATATTCAGTTACACTAAATTATTTATTACAAACTGTAACATAATAAATAAATTAAATGAAAAATCTAATAAGTTAATGCAAATTTAATTAATGAATTCAAACTTTAATAAACCCAATATAAAGACAAAATTAAATAATCAAATTAAAAATTCAACAAATCAAACACAAATATCAACACAAACTCCAATAACCCCCTCCCCTACATCCACCCATCAACTGCAACAACACAACACAAAACAAAACCCACAACAAACTCACCTCCAATCTCCACTTCTTCATACAAAACTAAAATGGGAGCTGAAAAAATTGCACTCAAAAACCACGCCACTATGACCAGAGCATGCGCACGTCTCCCTAAAACCCATCAAAACATTACAAAAACATTGCATAAAAACAAATACAAATGCAAGTATCTTACAGCTGCCTGAAAATTTCATTGGCCGCGTAATGGCATCGTACCGGTCAATACTCAAAGCAACAAGAACGTACGTCGAAGAGTATGTGACAGTCACTTGAAGAAACTTGATGAGTTTGCACAGCACGTTTCCGGCCAACCAGGAAACTGTCATCTTCCAAGTTATGTCGGTCAACACACTGATGAGTCCAACCGATAAATCTAAAATTAAAATCATTCATTCATGATTTACAAAATACAAACAAAACAAAGAATTGGTAATACAAGAAGGATCGTTTAGTAGCTTTAAGTGAAGCCAAACTCATGCAGTATCAGCCAATAGGAAGCTAAGGTGACGATTTTCCATTAACCAATCACAGCATATTGCTATGGAACAATGATATCGCTTATGTTTTTCTGGAACACAGCTGTTCATTTTGGTTTTAAAATCCATTGTTTAAATCTACTATAGCAGCCATTACTTCCAGACACAACTAAACAATATCACATCAGTTGACAAAGGCTTGGTATGATTGGCTGCTAAAAATTTGCACCTTAGCCTCATTGGCTATTGGCAGATTTGTTTTGGCTTCGCTTGAAGCCACTAAACGATCCTTCTTGTATTACCAGGATCATTCATATTCTTTGCAAACAAAAAAAAATTCATCGATTTCTTTGTCGCGACAAATGTCGTGTAAGTTCGCAGATAATATTCTGGAATCATAACGATAGCCAAAAAGTGTCATATCTCAGTAATCAGAATCCAGGTATCATAATGATGTCAGTTGACGAGTGTAAACAGTATCCAAAGCAGCAGCAAAAAGTTATCGTGATCGCCAAAATATGGTGTCACTGAATCATTGTTAACAACTTAAATAAAAGTTATGTAATAATTGTATTGAGGCAGAAAAAATCCTTTAATGGTTTTGCTCATCCTAAGATTTGTGTGTAGTGGCCATTTTGGTTGATCAATCTTAACATGGAGCCCTATGGGAGTTGATCAAATTTCTTTCCCAGTAACTTTATTTCACACAAATTTTGGATCGAAATTTAGAAAAAAAATGTTATGTAAAACATTTTATATACCATACAATAGATTATACAATTTTTATTTTAAAACAATGATGGAATCTGTTATTTGGGTTTTTCATGCATTTTTTACCAAATGTTTTTGCAGTCCAAAAAGCTAAAGCTGAAAACAATCTGACTGACCCATTAGCATTATATATTTAAAGTAATCCCAAGATGGCCACTATATAAGGTGTTTTTTGGACTCACATAACATTAGACACCACCTCAATGTTTCTCTCCCCTTCCCAGGTCGCATATGCCCATTGCAGCCGCTGGCAACCACAAAACAATACCTCACCTCACCTTCCCAGTAATATGAATTAGGAATATGCAATGATCATTTTTGATTAACAGTTTTGACTGAGCACTTATCAGCAGTAATATCCCGAGTGCGAAACAATACAACGAGTGCCTGAAAGGCACGAGTTGTATCGTTAAGCACGAGTGATATTTTTTTGAAAATCACGCAAGGGAGATTTTCAGCACGCGAGGGAGATTATCAAAGAAACTCGATTATCCGAATAATCGTTCTTAATCGATTTCTGCCTGATCAATGCTTATTTCTCCTCTTGTGTATCTGAAATATCGTATTTCAGATACACAAGAGTTGCTAACAATATTATTTTCAATTACTGTAACTATATTTGACAGGTTTTAGATAAGGTTGGTCACTTGCCTGTTAGTAACTTAACTCTACCTGATTATTCGGTCTGAATAATCGAATATTTGGATAATCGAGCTCCAGGTAATCGAGTTAAACTACTGTTACTTGTCATCGAAAATAAGAACATTGGAACCTAAAGGTATCCTTTACAAAGGTAAAAAATAATGTAAAGTTAACTTTCACATTGAATGTTACATGGATTATCAAGCTT
>JAQIXT010002046.1:0-12385 GCA_034700445.1 Stenotaenia linearis
CAATTAAAAGATTCAAAGATTCACAATTAAAAGATTCAAAGATTCACAATTAAAAGATTCAAAGATTCACAATTAAAAGATTCAAAGATTCACAATTAAAGATTCAAAGATTCACAATGAAGAGTTTTCAAAATTAAAGATTCAAAGATTCAGACTGACATAAGTCAGAAGTTTAAGAATCAGGCAGATAGCCATGCCAGAAAAACTTGCTTGGGGCAAGGGTGGTGCAAGGGTGTATTTGAACCCTCTGAGAATCCTAACTTTCCATTTAGAATAAAAATTTAGAACTCCGTATAGTAATGAAAAATGATACCCACAATACTGTAAAAGTAACCTTCACTCTTTCTATATGTATACCTTTGTAACAAATATGATAAATTTTATGTAAAAACTCATCTTCATTTTAAAAACAATAAAGAAAAATAAATACTTTGCACATCTCAACTCTGATTTCAAAGAACCCCACATGAACTTGCTACTTGGCCAATAATAAAAACATGGATTTAGTCTAAAAATGTGATAAATTGTGATGTCACAGCTCTGCAGATTCCCCCCCAGCCAAGTGATGCTTATCTTTGTGGTGACAGACTGGTGCTGATAAATTAGAATGGGTGTTGTGTTTTTGTAGTAATGGAGAAGGACTTCATGTGCTTGTAATTGTAAAGGATGCCAAATGCATGTGGATTTTTGGTACTAAACAAATCAGTATAATGGCACTAACGAGGACATTTATGCAGTGGCATTAAACTTCCAGTTCAAGCATGAAATAGGCATACAAATTTAATGCTTTTCTTCTGTTTAGGTAGAACTAGAACCACAAAAATGTTAAAGTTAATGTATGAAATGTGATTAAACTAAACTAGGGAAACAGTACGAGCTCTTCCCGTTGATGATGAGCAAAGCGATATTATTTGGTTGTATCGATAAATTGGATTGTAATGCAGTCGGACTCGCCAGTAGCGACCTCGGCTATAGCGTCAACCCGCTTATAGCGTCACGTTTGGTGCGGTCCGGCCAACACTTTGGTGCTGTAAGCGGATTCGCTTGTAGCGTCAATTTAAGCCCGGTCCCTTGATTGACGCTATAAGCGGGTCCAACTGTAGTTTGACATCTTACTTTAAAATTAATTGCATCATCTTGTATAGATTGTTGTTGGATAAAAATTATAGAATTCAAATTGCTCAAAAAGTTTAATATCCCAAACTTTTGTCTACTAAAAAAAAGTTATTGTAACTTTTTAACAAATTGTATTTGAGTAAATTGCATTTGGTTAATACCATTTGGTATTAGAAATGGTATTAGTTTTATTTTATATCAACAATTTGTAATGAAAGTTGTTGGCACACTAGTAAAACATCATTATGTCAATATTGTGATGTGCACTAAAACTTTGATATGACATTAAACTCAATCCAAAGCATTTTGAAATTAAAAATGATATAAACATTATAAAAAGTATAAAAATTCAGATCTATAACACACCCAAACCCCATAATACCACTTCACTTGATCAACAAAAATCTACACACACACAAGCCAACACAAAATCGAAGGGACAACGAATCTCACCTCAAAACAAATCCCCCAAAACAAAGAAACGCCTGTCTAACCAACCTCCGGATGTACCCATTGGCGGCACGACTTGCAACCTCAACTCGAATTCATGGAATGTCACGCCCGAACGCGCGAAACACAATCCGTGGCGGACCTTTACGATAAATCATCCACTCCTCGCTTGAAATATGTGTGAAACTCAAAATGGTCGCCCATCAACGCCTATTTAACGCGCGTTTCGAGCCTAAACACATTTTCGCCATTCGCAGCCAAAAAAATAGCGGGGAAAAATATCCCACGTGATTATTTATACCAACTCGAAATTATTATGAGGTGAAAACAGATGTAGAGTTTCCAACTCTGTAGACATGTCTGAAGTGTGATCAAAAGGCGGCGAGCTGTTTGTTCAGATCGAGTGGCAACACTTTACATGTTATAGAACGCTAGAAATATGTAAGGGGAACAAGAAGAATGACATTTGGGACAAGGTAAAAATTTTTTTTTTTTTAATGAATGGTTGTAAAAGAGGAGATGTTATTTTTGGATGTGTTATGGGCTGGTTTGGAAATGATGCATAAGTTGTAGTTGGTTGGGTTTTAAATAGGTTGGAAGGTTGTGGGTTAGTGTGGTAAAGGGTTTGATTGATGGGTGGGATTGGGAGGTGATTTTGTGAGTGATATAATTAATGTTATACGGAGATTGTGATAAATTATGTTTTTTATTTAAAATTTTGATTTGCTGTAATCTAAAATAGATGAATAATATTAAGTTATTAAATTATGAGCAAAATGATGCAAATTCTATGAATGATCTAAATTTAAAAGAAATAAAATAAAATAATATATCTCATGTACGCTCTCAGAAATATTAGGTATAAAATGGTATGGAAATGTGCCTTTTTAGGTATTTTTTATTTGTCCATATTTTGATGCCTTTTAGGTATGAGAAGATCCCTATAGGTATTAAATGATGAAATGATAGTTCTATCTATTATTAATTACAATCATTTAGCATGTTTGAAAACATCACTAAGCTTAATTTCCCCCATGAAGAAATACCCTCACCCATTTCCCTCATCTGAAAACACTTTACCTTCAATGGGATTTGAACCAATGGATTTTAAGGCAAGTGTGCTAACCACCAGTCCACCTAGTTAATCTGTATAGCTTTTCTAATTTTTTAATAATAAAACTTAGAAAATAGAATTATTTCCTTCAAATTTAATAATAATCTATATTGTACTTTACAATTAAATTCTGATTCTTCTTGAATTTTATTACAGCAATTTTATACCTTTTTTTATCTTTTTATACCTTTGATTTCTGAGTGTGTAACATCTAAATCTTACGCTAAAAGAAATTAAAATTTTACTTTTTGTAAAAAGTTAAAAGGCTTTTAAATTGATTATTTCCATATTATTTACTTCTAAATATATACAAACTCATTGTTGTAATTTGTCTTGCAATGTTATTACAATTTATCCTGCAGTGATGCTGCAATATATGTCCTGCAGCATTATTATTCAAACTGAGCCTTTAGGCATTGTAATTCAAAGTTAGTCCTGCAGCTTTGTAACTCAAACTAAGCCTTGCAGCATTGTTCCAATTTTAGTCCTGAAGCAATGTTACAATTTTAGCCTCACAGTGTTGATATACTTTTACATGCATTGTTACATTTCTAGCCTTGCAGGCAGCTCTGTTCTATTAACTGAGCCAAATAGTATTCTGATTAAACTGAGCACTATATCATTATTCTATAAACTAATTCTCCAGCATTATTACAATCCACATCTGCAAACAACAATTGAAAATAAGCTATACCCAACAATTTTCTCATTTCCACCACATTTTACTCCAATTTCACCTACAGTAAACCAAGTGTCAGGTGGTCAGTTTAGACCACTGAAATTGGAATTCACTTCAATTTCCTTCAACACTGGTCACCGGTGTCAAATAAACACAAAATAAAAAATGAAGGAAATTTCCCTTCCCTCATTTTTTAATGAGATTTGTTGTTTGGCAGAAGTGATGTTCCAGTTACAAAAACCGGCTGCTGTGTGACTCGGAAGTCACCGGAAGTGAAGCGACCCAGCAAGAAGTAGCCATCAATTAGGCGAATGAGTGGCAAAGGGGGAGGGAACATGACAGAAACAAAACACCCAATTATCACTTAGGCCTAACCCATGGATCAAATAGAAAAATAAATAAGTAAGAAAATGATATGAGTCTGAATTAAATGGAGGGTAAACAGCTCTTGTGAGTAAATCTAGTGTTACATTTTCGAGGAAATTTGCTAATAACTTAATGAGGTTTCTTGTAAGGCCAGTAATAACAGAGTATTGTGCTTGAGATCAGTTGTCATTGCTGTGTAATGGCTGTTCAAGTGAATCAATTTAGTATATGTGAAATATTCTCTTGTTTCAAGTGATTTGGGGATCATGTGATTAATAGTTATTGGGAAAAAATGTTGAACTTTTTCTGTATTAAGTAAATGGTGTGAGTATTGAAGTGAAAATGGTTTTAAAATTGTTGCGTTCTTCGCTTGAATCACAACATGAAGATAGAACACGGTTGATTTAGGGAGCGGGAGGACGAACCTCCCACTCAAGAACCAAACTCATACGCTTCTGAGGAAAAAGACCATGGCAACTGTTTCCTGGGAGCTGATTGTTACTGACAACCAACAACTCCAAATATCTACTACAGATGGCAAACTACAAGTAGTTCAACTGTTATAGAAACTCCTGTGGCGAAAACACCACAAAAATAAAAGTTTGAGGTTTTAATCATTGAATAACTTTTAATTGTTAAACAAAAACTCTCACTGTAACTCCAAACATAATTTTTCACTTAAAAAAATGGCAACAATCACAACAAACCTTCAATTTTACAATTGTTTTCCTTCACTGCACTATTACAACTATTTCATCACATTCATTAATTCCCAGAATCATCTATTTTTAGCGCCTTTTAAAGTACATCTTTTAAATCAGATTACATCTCATCATCAATCAGTGCACAGGGAGACAAAAAGGAAAGAGTGTAAGTCAGAAGTGAAGACATTTGATCTGGTTTAAGTTCGTCCCTCCCAAACTTGGCTCAGCTTCTGTGACCAATAACATCTTTCAGTCGCTAGATGTGCGCGCTGTCTCAAGCAACCGAGTCAACATCGTCCCGAGCCAGACTTCAATTGCAACCGACAACTCGTCTCGAAATCAATCTAAAAGGTAAGACCAACAATATTTAACTGACATTTAACTCATTGCTTTAGGGTATGGATTTTTTGGTAAATCACATGATTTGATTAAATATTGGCCGAGTGATTGACAATTGGCTGGTTTTGTTAACTTTTAATATTTAATTGGCTTGACAAAACCTATTTAATTAAGTTACACTGTTTTGAAGGGTTTTTATTGAAGCTTTGTGGCTCGACAACTAATTTTTTCAACGCGATTTCAGCCCGATTTTTTAAAGAAAATTTAAATTTAAATTTTTAATTTTTTTAAACCCGATTTAACTCGATTTGGAAAAAATAACAAAAACACGATTTCTACCCCCCGAATTTCAATTTTTTTCCACCCGAAAAATCCATACCCTACTTACACGGTAGACAAGAAACAACAATAATAACAATTGTTTTACGAAAAATATTGTAATTAGAATTGCTAATTAAAATTGTTGAGTTTATTCTGCAGCAAAAATAAACAAAAAACTAAATTATTATAAAATTTTAAACTGGAAAAATATTTGGATATATTTAATGAACTTTGCTTAGAGGTTTCACTGTTTCAGTAGTCTAAATCAAAAAATCTAATAAACAATAATACAAGAAATTATAATAAAGGCTGTAGTTTGTAATTGTTAACAAAAATGAAGAAAATATTATACTGTTTCAAGAAAACATTGTTTTAAACATTGTTTTATTTATTGATATCAGCCAGCAAATAAAAGCCAAGATAAAAATAAGAAATAAATATACCTGAGTCTTGATTACCGACAAAACCATATTACATGAGGTTTCCCTCCAACAACAATTTTGTCTTTCGCATGAAATCATCATATACTCGTTGCAATCATTCTGCGAAGGCAGTGAAAGTAGATACTGCCATTATTATCTCGATTGAAAACTCAATTCTATTTTCTACAAACAATCTCAGTTTACCCAACTCAATCTGCTATCACTTTCAGTTTTGTTTAGTTCAAATCAAAGTCATCCAATAAAAAACATTAAATTGGACAAAAGTTGCCAAGCAACATGGTATTGATGTTTATTTATTTATTAATAGGTACAGCAGGCAGATGTCTTCAACTGAAGCCAACTGCGGCGAAAAAGCGACGACGGATAAACAAACTATTCGAGGACCACGGCGTCTTTTGAGAACTCCGAAGTGTGCCAGATGTAGAAATCATGGTGTCATCTCTTGTCTCAAAGGTCACAAGAAGTTTTGTAGATGGAGGGACTGCTCATGCGCAAACTGTTTATTAGTAGTCGAAAGACAGCGAGTCATGGCTGCACAAGTTGCACTTCGCAGGTATTGGTGTTGCTAATGCTATAAAGGGTTCCACGACAAAATATCGCGTGGCAAAATATCGCACGACAAAATATCGTGCCTAAACCTCTAAAAACATGACAAATTAAATGTGGGAATCTCCATCCCAGCATCCTAGCCTAACAAGGGGGGCTCCAGCCCCCCTTGGAACCCCCATCTAAGCTAAAAAACTACAATAAGATCATTTTTGTCACGCGGTATTTTGACACGCGATATTTCGTCGTGATACGCTATAAAGTTGTTTCATTAAAAAATGTTTGTGAGGCTGCAATAGAAATATGTTAAAAGCAGAATAACTTAAGATATTACATATTTGTTCAAAATATTGTACAGATTCCCAGATCCCTGCTAAAAAAGTCTGCATTTAGTGCCACAAGTCCTAATTATCTACAGATTTTTTAGAACAGTAATGAATTCTGATTGGCTTCTAATCTATTGGTCTAGGGAAACGGAGGAAATAATAAGTAACACTACTAATCAGTGATATCCCTAGCAAAAAAGTCATATATGTGTCATTTATGATAAACCAGATATGGTACCATATATGACTGAAAGTTTGATATATATTCAAAATTGGACATATATGAACATATGCAAGGTGATGCAAAACCATGTTCTGAAGTGCAATGGTGATTAGTGAGGTGCGCTCATGAGCACACGAGTATGGCCATCACACAAATTGTCTTGAAATAGATTTGTAAATGACTAAGTTGCTTTTAGGTAACGTTTGACTATTAGTACTACCAATAATTGTCAAATATTAGTTTAAAAAATAAAAATTTTTAAAAAAAAATTTAAAAATTTCAAGAGCTGGGTGGTGCACTTGCATCACCTTCCACTCCTCTGCCAGCGCCCATGATGCCAGCAGGACTAAAGAGGAGATTCCCGACAACTGCTTTCACTTCTCAACCTAGTGCTCAGGGATGGACAATGAGTGCAGACAGTGTCAGCTTCTTCGGGCATCTCATGTGGATAAGGAATTGCTGTTAGCATGTGTTACGAATAAATGGTTTTGACCTCGAAATGTTTTATTGAACTTTAATTCGCTGGATCGACTTGCTGTCGCATCTACTACAAATTCTCAAGTGAACACTGATCAGTGTCTTGGCCCTTATATTCTTGGCCAGCAAGACCCCGATCACATGATCATACATATAAAGATAGGAAGCGATTACATCATCACGTAACAGCATGTCGATGCCAGAAGTAACACTCTCCTCGAGGCACTCTTGGATCCCTCTTATCGTGTTGTTTATCAATATTGTTTGACCATGCTGCATCCTTTTTTGAGTTGTAGCTAACTTGTAATTTTATAGTTTTGACTGTTATTTTGATACGTTGTGTACTGATTTGCAGGCAGCAGGCAACAGACACCAATAGGGATAATATCACAACAATAAAAAACACCGAAAAACTGCTTGCGCAAAAGAAAATTTATCAGCATCATCTAAAGTCATTGCAGCAAAGAAGTTACAATAGGAATATCATTCATGGTATGTCTGTATGAAAATATAAAATTTTTAAAAAGTGAAAAAATTATTAAACTCTTCAAATAATAAAAAATAACATGTTTAATTCTGTTGTTTTAATTACTGAACTTTTCCACCCAGGACTAAATGCTCGGTCATATCGATATCCATCACCACTTCGTTCCATCATTCCTTACATCAATCAACGCATGCGCAAACGACGATGCTTCGCTGACAAAGAGCTAGAAGAAATAATGATGGAAAGAGAGCGACAGCTAGCTTTACTGCAAAGATTATCACACCAAGTAATTGGCTCCACCTCGTGGCCAACAATGGAACTAAATCTTCACAATCCAATACAAGCAGACTCTTGCTTGTCAGCTCTCACCAATCCATATTCAACTCAATTCACAAGCTCACACTCTGCCTTCACCTTAGTTTCAAAACCGGAAACATCAGAATCAGAAAATGTGGCAAAAAGTCCGAAGAAACGTCTCAGTTTTTCAGTAGAAGCTATTTTGGGTTTACAGTGATATATAATTAGATTTACATAAATAAAATATTGTTGTATATTGTCACAGAAACAGTGAAGTGTGATTGTTTAAATTTTTTTTGGCTTTTTATTCTTTGTACCAAGAATCTCAACAATACATCCAGGTAGCGTATTGACATCATAATGACGTCAGTAATTTTTATTTGCGATTTTTACGCTTTTTTAACGTGTATGTTTGATTCACAAAATTTTTATTTTTGTTGACTAAGCTTTTCGACAACTCTCGCTGTCATCATCAGGTCTCGACGTCAGTAATGTTATGAATTTCTGATGTACTTATGATGTCATTCGGGAGTCTTAATTGTGTCATTTACGGATATCCAGTAACAATTCTGACATCATATATTGATGCGAGAATGCTACCTGTGTCTAGTGTTGATTATAAAACAAAATTTCATTTGCATCATAATAAATTTTGTCAAGTCAAGTACTCCCTTAAATTGTCAATCGTTTAGTCACCTTCACTGCAAAAAAAATCAGCTTTACAAATGTGAAGTCAATGTGAAGTTGATGTGAAAGTTAGCTTTACGTTACATTTTATCATTGTAAAGGATACCGTTACAAATTTAATGTAAAGGATGGTAAAAAATAATGTAAAGTTAACTTTCACGTTGAATGTTACATGGATTATCAAGCTTTTTTTTAAATGTAAAGTTGATTTTTTTTGCAGTGCTCGTTCTTAGAAAGCTATTGCGGTGTATGGACCACAGAAACTGCCTACGTTCTGTTTTACTGTTGCCACTATTTTCTTAATTTTGAATAATTGCTTATGATGCAATCAGTTTTGTGCAACTGAATACAGTCGGACCCGCTTATAGCGACCTCGGATATAGCGTCAACCCGCTTATAGCGCATCACTTTTGGTGCGGTCCGGCCAAAATGTAGTGGTTTTAACGAATTCGGTTGTAGCGTCAACCCGCTTATAGCGTCAATTTCAGCCCGGTCCCTTGATTGACGCTACTCGCAGGTCCGACTGTATATAAATTAATTTATTGATATGAGCATTATACAACACCAGATTGCAAGATTCTATTTCTATTTAAAACCTTTTCTTTTATAAACCTTTTTTTACTGTAAGCTTACTTAAAATGTAAGCACTTAAGCATTGAGTGTTTTCCAAACATTATGGTAAATTTATATGAATCTGCAACAGCTGCTGAAAATAACTACTTCAGATGATGAAATGTGACACAATTGCTTTGTAAATCTATCCTCTTCTGAATATTTATCTTCTTAATAAATAAAAGTTACAATGGCACTTTTTTCATTATTAAAACAAATTCACACTGATGCTGTTTCATGGCTCATAATGAAAAATTCTTCAAATTATTGATTTAACAATGACAGTATAATTTAACATCTCTTTGTTTTTATTCTAATTTTACTTGATTTGCTTTGTTTTCCAATTTATCATATATTTAAAAAAAAATCTGTACAGGACTTTGAGTGGATTCATGTATTGCTGTAACAGCTCTAAAATGAAGTGAGATAATTTTAAGAATTAACAAGAGTAATTAACAAGATAGATTTCTTTGGCGATTCGTGGATAACAGTAAGATCAAGTGATGCACCGATTCATGCTTTTAGCCATTACCGATTATTCGGTGTTGGCCGATACAGAATTACACTTATACTGAATAATCGGCCAATTTTCGGAAAATCACCGATTTATCGGCCAATTAATTAATAATTTACTTTTAACCCAAAAAAAAACAATTTTCAGTTTTTAAATATCTAAATTACAAAACCAATAGGAAATTTGAAAGAGTAGGCCCATTTAGACTACCAATCAGTACTGAGATACCGGAAACACACCTAGACCGAGCAGCTTTCCTGCTAAGCGCACGTGGATATAAATTCAATAATCCCTTAAGATAAATCTATGTTACACAATTAAGTCTTTACAAAAAAAATCATCGAAAGTAATATTTTATGTTATTTTGGTAATTACGGTATTTTGCAAACATGCAGCAGAGTAAACAACCATTAAACAACCATAACCAGATTTGAACCTAGAACCCTTAAGGTACAGAGGTGAGTGTGCTAACCACTAGTCTGCCGGTGCCGGCATTGATTTGTAGAAAGTTTTTGGTTGAATTTTTTGAGTTTTTAATTGGTTTTTGTTGGTTTGGGTGAGTTTTCACTTGATGATATGTGAATTTATTGTTTTATATAAAATTTATCAGTGATTTTCATTGATTTTGTGGAGTTTTTTCTAAATTTTGTTTAAATTGATAGAAATTTTACTTGAACTAATTGAATTTTCATTTTTATTTTTACTAAAATTCAATGTTATTCTTCAATAATATTAATATTTTGGTCTGAAATGTTGGTAAAGTTAGTGTTAGAAAGTGAGAAAATATCGAGAAATTGTCTGAATAATTAGGAAAACTATAAGAAAATGACAGAAAAATAAGGGAAATGGCGGAAATAAAAAGTTAAAAAGTATCAAAAAATGTCAAAAGGTAAGAAAAATGTCGGGAAAATGGTCGAAAAGTTGAAAAAATATCAAAAAGACGAAAAGTGAGAAAAGGTTAAATAAATACAACACCTTACGTCATTCTCCAATCACTATTATGACGTCACCCTATTTACTAGAGCTATCACTTCACTTCTTTCCTACATAAAGACTAAAGCCGCAAACCAACATCAATTTACAACAGTTCATTATGAGATTAAAACCTTAATTTCAATTTCGAACAACAAAACAAGAATCCAACATGTGGGATGCATCACAAATTAATTTGAAGTGGTTGTGACCACCGGTCAAGCACTCGTCGCACGCAGAAGACGTCAACTTCAACCGAACCGTGAAGATTCGACTGAAGCTAGGGCCAGGACACAAGAACGTTGCATAGGGAAGAAAGACATCGACGGGATAATATCGCTGAATTGTCGAAATTGTTACTGTAAAGTGGCGGCGAAGATCAAGCGAGACGAGGGCCGATGAGAAAAGAAGATGTCTTGGTCATAACATGCGATTATATTCAAGAATTGCTGAGTTCTAATCAACTAGAAGAAACTGCTAATGATTGTGAGAAGTTAAAAGAGGAGATGGAGGTGTTGCCACAAGAATATGATAGAATGAGGAATGAAAATCTCCCTGAGATGATTTTCAATGATTTTCAACAAAATATCACTCGTGCTTAACAATACAACTCGTGCCTTTCAGGCACTCGTTATATTGTTTTGCACTCGTGATATTACTGCTGAAAATTTAATGATTTGGCAGCAATTGCACTATTGTGGTTTTAACTACACTTTTTGAAGTTTTCGTTGCTTTCTGCAAGTTGGGTTTGGTTTGATTATGTCTTTGAAATTTTAATAAACTTTAGAAACTTTATATTTCTGTTTTTGAATTTTTTAGGTTTTAATTAAACCGGAAATGGCGTTTTAGCATTCGGAATTCAGTTTTTACACAAAAACTAAATTTAAAAAATAACAAATCATAAAAAACAACATTACATTATTCCCATAATTACAGCTATGACATCACACCCCTCTGAAATATCGCACCTCTCTGTGACTAACTCTTCTTTGCGCCTACATAAAGGCAGCAAACCATTAACTCGAGACAGTAGCTGCATTCGAAAACTGTTTGCACATGTTCAGATGTATGTTTAGTGTATTTAAGTGTACCTTTTGTTTTTGAATGCCTTGTGTTTAAATTTGTTGCACTTAACAATTACACATGTCTTAGAAGTTTAAATACCAAGATAAACCTGTTTAAATGCAATGAAACAGGTTTTAAGGACTTTTCGAATTCAGATACTGAACCAACAGATTCTGGACTGGACAGTTTCCAAACTTTCTAAATGCAATTAAACTTCGGACGAAATAAACGAATCTAACATGTCGGATGCAGGAAAAGAAAATGGATATAGGCCAAGTAGCAGAACAGGCTGCGAAGCCTGAAGTAGTTGTGACCACAACACTGCTGCATCAGAGCTACACAGATCTTTTTGGCATTGTACAAACAAGAGCAAACTGTAAGAATATGGCCATTTCGGATATGGAGAATCCAAATATGAAGTTGGAATGATTTTATTCATTAATTAAAGATTTATCTTGGTTAACCCTAACAAGATGTGTGGTCCAGAGTTGGACCAATGGTCAGCAGAGGTCGCTGCTGAAGGGATTTAATCCCTTTTGTACGTTTGGAGTTTAGATAATCCCAAGACTCCATGATTGGGTTAATGGAGGAATTTACTCCTCCTTACCCACAATGCATAGGAAACTCCTATATAAACCCAGATTCCC
>JAQIXT010002047.1:0-12441 GCA_034700445.1 Stenotaenia linearis
CATTCTATTTTTCGAACTATTTATATCAAAAAACACGTGGCGCCGTGGCTCAGTTGGTTAAAGCGCCTGTCTAGTAAACAGGAGATCGAGAGTTCGAATCTCTCCGGTGCCTTCTTGGTGATCGTAACTTTTTTTTCCCCCAGTAGGTAGGCCATTCCATTCCTCATTTTCTGACTATTAAGTAGACTCCACACGTGGCGCCGTGGCTCAGTTGGTCAAAGCGCCTGTCTAGTAAACAGGAGATCGAGAGTTCGAATCTCTCCGGTGCCTTCTTGGTGATCGTAGCTTTTTTCCCCCCCAATAAGTAGGCCTTTCCATTCCTCGTTTTTTTTTACTATTCAGTAGACTCCACGTGGTGCCTCGCCATTTATTTTTTGATTTAATTTTGTACTAAAATATCATTCACCCTTTGCCTTTTTGTACTTATTTCTTTCAACCGCTCCTATTACAAATACCATAACTATGTACTTTATTTGCCCAAACAACGCCTTGAGTAAAGAAGCCAACGAATCAATCAAAACAAACAAAACTATGACGACCCATTTCGATTTTCAAAACACTGCTTTTTGTTAATATTTAACGACACTCCTCCTATAAGTTTATGTAAGTATGTAGGTAATGGTCCTCAATCGAACCAAATAATAAATAATGTAACATTTATATGAAGTCAATCACATCACGCACAATAGTCATTAAGGCGGGGGGATCCCTCCGCCTTAATGATAGAGTTTTTCCTCCCATCCCCACAGAAATCAGTCTTAACTTAATTCCTAAATATGTATATTCGGGTGCAGTTTGAATTTGTTATTGCTTTTTTAAATAAATAAAATAAAAAATTTGAAATGCCTTTCTATTTACGTACAATAAATGAAAAATGTAACAAACCTAGAAAAAATACTGCGTAATTTAAAAATTAAGTTAACGTTAGTTCCTGTGGGAAAAAAATCAATAAATAGGGCGAGTTCTCTATCGCCTTAAAAGATCTTTATATTTTTGCTGAGTAATTTTTTCATTCTACAAACACTGAACCATGTGGCGCCGTGGCTTAGTTGGTTAAAGCGCCTGTCTAGTAAACAGGAGATCGAGAGTTCGAATCCCTCCGGTGCCTAGTTGACAATTTTTTTTTTTTTATTTATTTTTTTTTTTAAGATTTAAAAAATAATTTTAAACTAAATTAAAACTATTTCTGCACTCGACTAATCCACAGCTTATAACTTTTTAAAAAATTTTCTTTTATTTGTTTTTCAATGAATTCATTGCTAGGATACAATTACATTAACAGTCTCTTTGCACGAGACCAATCAATATCGACTCAGCACTTGCTTCTGTGATCTATTATCTCAGAATGACTTAGCAAAAATTTTATGCATTAAACCATAAACACGAAACACTCAATCTTTTTTACTCTTTTATTTTTACAATTATTAACAACACCGTTACAAAAATAATTTCCTTTTCTGTTAAATACATTATTATCTACAAATGGTTTGTTATTTTAAATCGATATTAATTTTCACACAAAATGGTATGTACAACATTTATAAATTTCGAAAACAAGTTAATCTTGTAAATTCCTTTGTATATTACAGCTGTATATATAGATATTTTTTGTTACTTAAAATTCACAAAATTCATTCGCAAATCATCACATCAACGTCAAGTTCATATCAGCTATCCTTTTGCCTCAAATGAGTCATCAATCGTTTCAGTTGTTCATAAGTGATCCACATGCATATATTCCAAGAGACAAATCGATAAAAGTTTGGCACAAATCTGAAAAAATTTTAAAAAATTAAGTTTTTTTAAATTTATTTAAAAAAAATTTTATTTACCCTTTGTAAAATGCCGATACACCACCTTCACGGAACATCTTAACGGAACAATCGATAGCACCTTTGTATTGACCTTGACGCGAATTCATAAATCGGGTCTTCATGACGTCAACTGGTGACGCAATTACAGTCGTACAAAATCCCGCTGCTACAGCCGAGACGAAGTGACAAGGAACGTTGTCTTCCATTAACTTGTAGAGAATGATATGCTCTTTGATAACGTCGTAGCAAACGATTTCCGCTACGTTTACAATCGCATTTCTTGTCATATTCGGGAATAAACCTAAAAAATTACAAATTTTAAATAATTTTACAATAATTCCAGAAAAATTTTTTTATATCACCTTTCCATAATCCCTTAACACCTTCCTCAACAACGATGGTTCGATATGCATTAAACGTACTGGTATATCTTTTATTGCCACTACTTCGATTTTGAGCTTGCATACGCACTTTCACTACATCAGTTGGTTGCGCGCAAGCAACAGCAGTACATCCGGTCGTTATTCCCGCTAAAACTCTTACTGCAATGTTTGAGGCTGTACCGGCATCCGCTACGTTAAAAAAGAAAAAAAATTCAATATTAGTTTTTCAATATTAATTTATTTTTAATTTTTTTTAAATACAAGAAAATTTAATTAAATCACTAAACCGTTTAATTTCAATTACTGCTCATGCGTAATTTATTAAAGTCTCTTCCTCAAGAGAAATGACTGAGCAAAAAATTCGTCAATGGGTTTGAACGGATGTTCAATTCTGATTTTTTCAAAATTATAAATTACAATTTTGAATTTTCTAATTTAATTGTGAAGAAAGAATTTATTTATATCACAACTACATTAGAATTCGTTATTGAATTTCGTGATTTTATCAACGGAAAGATATGATAATTTGCTTACAATTCAATAAACCGATGTAAAATCGCTTAACGTTATCGTACAGTCCAATTCGAATGGAAGCAAAACACATTTGTCTCTGTAAACCAGCATTTAATCCGTTGTACAGACTTAGAGGTCCTTCTTGTTTACTCATGGTAATTATCGTGCCAAACAATCCCCGGTATTTTAATGTTGAGGAACCACTGCTCGCTACAGAACCTTCGCCTTGGATCTGGAAATTAATTCAATTATCAATTTTCTACTTTAATAAAGTGAAATTAATGCGATTAAATTTTTTTATCTTAATTTTCACCTTCGAAGTCATACTCGACAAACTGGCCAATCCAGCGTGACTTGACTTTGACCAACTAACCCATTTCCATTTTCAATTTTTTTTTGTTTATTTATATTTTAAAACTGGTTTAAGACTTTCATTAATTTTTTTCTAGTTAAATTTACCTGTAAGCGAACTTTGGCTGTGTCCAGTGGATAGGTAAATGCATCTGCAATACAAGCTGCGGTTCCAGCACTGAGAAATTTAGCGGCTAAATTCGGTTCGACCGTTGTAGGATTCATTTTAATGCGGTCTCTACAAATATTCAAAAGGAAAAAAATTAATAAATTACGTGAGATACAAAAAAAAAATTGTTTTCGTTATATCAAATTACCATACTGTCTATTGACCATGAAAATATCTATTAAGAAATCGGATCTTGTTTATGAATTTATGGATAGAATAAACCCGGAAAAAATGCCCATAAAATAAAATTCGAGGCATCCTTGTACCTCGGATAACGTGATTAAATCACAAATTAAATATAAATAATAAATTCCATCTTTAATAGAATCGTTTTAACGGTTTGTAATGACGTAGCGCGCAGACAAGTCACGTGAGTAATGAATCGGTCACTGATATTTTTTTGGAACGGGCTCGCATTGTGATTTTGCTCAAATGTTAAAAGTGGTGTGCTTGGGGTTATTTTAAGATCTTCTACGCGATTTTACTCTTTTTATTGGTCCCGTGCCAATATTTAATTTTATTTTTACTAAAAAAAGAACAACACACCAGAAGATTCGAGTTGAGTCAGGCTGCCATGAGTTTTCCGATAAATTGATGCACGAGCGCGAGCTAATGAGACCGATTGATCGATTTTTCTATCTTGTTAATCAATTGGTGGTGAAAACAAGCGTTTTCACAAGGATTTCTCCTTTTGTAATTGAATCATTAGAGAATGTACAGTAAACGTAGGGTGAAGAATCGATTAATAACAAAAATGGAAATAATACTCAGCGTTAAAATTTTCGGTGTTAAATGTCCATTCGCAACTCGGGTAACGCAAAATCAATGAAAAACCGGCAGTAAACGCCAGATAAAAGCATTAAATGGCAAACATGCATTTCATTCACTGGAAAATTTTTCCTGGAATGAGGCAATGAGGAGTCGTAGCGAGTACGACACGGAAATATTTGAATTTTTACACGCTCACTGCCGTTTGTTTTAAAAAAATGATTTTTACAAATTAACAGTCTGTCTTTTGACACAAAATATCAGCAGCCTTATAAATATTTTACCTTACCGTCAAAGATGAAAGCGGCTTGTGTAAGATGAAGTAAAGGCATGGGGGAAATATGTAGGCTTAAACAGCCAATCGCGTAACACGATTTAGATGGGTGTGGTCGAATGGACCAATCGCAAGCCTTGATTTGTTTGACCCTCTATTTGACGTCATGGGCGAAATGGAGATGTAGGAAGATGACGTAAAATAGTGAAAAAACTTCCAAGAATGTTAACATTGCAAAAAAGATTTATTGTACTACTAATTTAAGCAGAAAAAGAAAATAAAACAACAATTGGGAAATATATGACTCTTAAATTCAGAACAATGTTAAATTTTTTGTTACTTAAAATTGTGTGTGCGCTTCTTTTAATTATACAAACAGAAACTACAGATTATGAATAAAATTTCTAGAAAAATGTTAATAATAGTCGTTCAGTGATGATTCTATTGTAGATGGAGTACCCGCACGTGTCCACTGAGGTCGCTGCTGCCTCCACTCACTCCACACCACACGCTCCGCTCACTAAGCTAACATGGCGGCTTTGCGCCAGACACCTCTTACATGTAGCGGGCATACCCGCCCAGTTGTAGACTTAGCTTTTAGCAAAATAACTCCGTTTGGATATTTCCTGATTTCTGCATGTAAAGGTAATTAATTCACTAAACTCATTTCCCCAACGCACCAAACCGAGTACGAAAACATGACAGTTGTTAAGCCTACTAGGCAAACAACGTGACCAACAAACAGTTCGTTAAATTGGAGTAAAATAAAAAATGAGTTCAATTACTACCGATAATTATTTCAGGCAGTTGTACAAAATGAAAATTTTTTTTTTTTTAATTTTCTAATTTTTTTTACGGTTTTTAATAGATGGCAAACCCATGTTACGCCAAGGTGACACCGGTGATTGGATCGGAACATTCTCGGGCCATAAAGGTGCAGTTTGGGGTGTAGCTTTGAACACTGATGCCACCAAAGCTGCCACTGCTGCCGCGGATTTTTCTGCTAAGGTATAAAAATATTTTTGTTTTTATTTCGAGAGAAAAAATGTAATTTTCTGATTTCTTCATTCAGGTTTGGGATGCAATATCGGGAGAAGAGCTGTGTACGTTTGTTCACAAACACATAGTGAAAAGCGTTGACTTTTCGTCAGACGGCGATTATTTACTAACTGGCAGTAACGAAAAAGTGCTGAAGATATTTGACTTAAATCAACCTTCATCAGGTTCATAATGAAGTGTATATTTGAGAACTTGTGTTATTGAAATAATTTTTTTGTTTAGATGCTGGAAGTTTTGTCGGGCACACATCTACTATAAGACGAGCGGTCTTCTTAAATAATACCAATCAAATAGTCAGTGCAGCAGATGACAAAACTGTCCGGTAAAGTGATTCGTGAAAAATATTTTGAAATACAGTATATTTTATAATATTTTTTTTATTTTAAGGTTATGGGATCGCAATACTCGGTTAGAAATTAGAAGACTAGACTTTCCTGCTAATCCAAGTACTTTAGAAGTCTCGGCTAATGGCAAACTTTTGGTAGTTGCGCATGGTCATGTGGTTAGCTTTTACAAAACAGACACGTAAGTGGTTACTTAAAGGATTATACCTAATATAGGTCAAACCTTGTTATTACTAACTCGCTTATAATGAATTTTGTGTGTCAAGGAATTTTTATAATACAGTAGTTGGATTTAATTAATGTTCGCTATTCAGTATTGCGAACATTAATTTAAGGAAAGTCACATTTCATATATTTTAAGACCAATTTTAGGTATAAAGGAACAAGTTTAATGGCTTTATTTGCTATTGAGTTGGTCATTGTTTTAATATTTCAATTTTTTGTTCACTGAAAGTGAACCTTAGATTTCAATAAAAATATTAGTTCTAAAAATTATAGAAAGTATCGTAAAAATTCTCGTACTAAAACATCTTTTGAGGTATAGTAATTTTAAACTACCTTGGAAATTGTTAGTTTTATCCTTTAAATTTAGATTACAATTTATTTTTTCACTTTTATTATCTTTTAAATGAATTTTGTACACAATTCAATATAAGAAATTTGTTTGCTTAATGGGTATTACGAACTCTCAATATTGCGAAAACATTTTTGTGTTCCTTTCGATTTTGTTTAAGTTCGACCTGTAATTGAATATATAATTTTTTTTTTAGAATGGAGCAAGTGAAAACCTTCACCATTCCAACTCAAGTTAACTCAGCTTCCATTCATCCTGGACATACTGTATTCGTGTGTGGTGGAGAGGATTTTAAGATGTACAAGTTCGACTATGCAAACGGAACCGAATTAGGTATTAACATAAAACACTAAATAATATTATAAATTTGCTACAATTTTGGTTTTCATTTTTTAGAATCTTTCAAAGGACACTTTGGCCCAGTTCATTGCGTCCGTTTCTCACCCGACGGTGAACTATACGCGAGTGGAAGTGAAGACGGTACCCTTCGGTTGTGGCAAACAACTGTTGGAAAAACTTATGGCCTATGGAAATGTGTATCAGGGTCTGAAACAAATACTGCATATGATACAGGAAATGGTGTTTCTCCTTCAGTAAAAGCTGAAGCTTAAAAATGTAGTTTATTTAATTTACAAATTTTCTCAAAAATAAGTATCGTTATGCAGAGTTCTTTTTATGTTTATTTAACTGGTACACTTTAAACAAATTAAAATTTGTCATTTTTTGTATGCTTTTCGTGTTTTATTTTTTCTTTCTCAAATTGGTTTCATCGAACAAGTTTTTTTCCTAAAATTATATATTATTTCTATCTATTTTCAACAACAAAGTAAGAAAAGAGTTAAAAGAATCCTCGTTTCTTCACTGGCATTGGTTCGGGCGTGTCATCGGGCTCGAAAGTGTAATGCATTTTGCCTTCTTTGTACAATTGCTTCGGCATCTGAAACGAAAAGGTGATTTATTCAGTCGAAAATACAAATTAAATGCGGAAACGACTTACAATTGGGTGCTGATATCTGTACTTTTCACTTAAAAGACAAATACCGATCCATCCTGCCATTGTAGCCAAGAAAACGAAATATTTGGTTCGTCTTAAATGAAAAGAACGATTTATACTTGTAGTGATAAATTAATTAGTGGTTACCTTGTAGGGTAGTAAACTTCATTCAAATTAAGACGATCTTGCCCATGCGAATCTGCGTCTGCGTGGATCTAGAAAGCAAAAGGAATTTCAAGTAACCTACATTTTTTAAATTTGATTTTTAGTTACAGGTTCTTCAAAGTTTCGCCTTTGTCTAGGGAAATCCCAGTCGCCAAACGGGTCTCTGGCGTCTGCGGAAATGATGGGCAATTTCGGGTAATCGCCGAATCCTAAACCGTCGTCTGGATACGGTTCGTAGTCTTCCGGTAGCAAGCCGTATTTTTTCGCAGCCGCTGCTCGTTCCGCCGGGGTTTTTGGGTATGGACCTGGTTTCCAGTCTTTGGTCCAGTCTGAATTAAAAGTTGAAAATAGACAATCAATTCGTGTAGTACTTGTTGTGAAAGTTTATTCACTTTTAGAATTATTTTTTCACGTTTATGCGCAATTTGATGTATTTTGACTACGTTAGAAAAATGCACACTCTTTTATTTGAAAATAAAATATAATATCCGAGCTTTTATTAAATACTTACACAGTCTAGTAGTTGCGATCGCCGGCACACGAGTAGTTAGGATATTCTTTAACACGACGGCTTTCGAAATGCTTCTTAGGGCGGCCATGTTTGCCCCCGAAAATTATTTGAGAAGCGAAGAGAGCGTGAGATGTAATAGTAATGCAAAAATATTGCAAAAATATTCAACTTATTATTAAATATAATTATTTTGAATTCTATAAATTATAGTTTTTATACAACTTTTTTTTTGTATTTCCTGTTTTGAAAAATATTAATTTTTTGAATTGGTGTGAGAAATTCACACGAGATGGCATGACCTTGGAAGCCCATGCTGAAAAAACCTTGCTGTTGCCGTAGACTTATCGATGCTCGAAGATCCATCTATATCTCTGATTTAATCATGCCGGCGAAAGCAGTTTGATAGGGAACATCGACTACGATAAAGCTTTTTAGTAATATTTGTAGCGGAGGCATGTGAGTATCAGTTTTGATTGAGAATTTCGAAATTTATATAAAGATACAAAGAATGATTTCGAATATCAGCGAAAGGACCTTGGGACAATGACCTAAATTCAATTCATTTTCTCTTTTTTTAATTTTTAGTTTTATAAAAATTATTTGAGTGTATTTTTGGTAATTTTGTGAAAGAAAATTTTAATTGTTTTATTCTGTGACTGAAAATGATTAATTTTACTTAAATTTTATTTTTATGAATGGATTTTAGAAGAAAAAAAGAAAATGTTAAGATGACCTGCAGTGGCGACTTCGAGGGAGATATAAAAAGGCGAATGCTGGAATTGCAGGAAAAACATTTAATCCCTTTGAAAGAGGATTTGGCTGATTGGCTGAATAAAACATTAGGTTATTTTTAACAATTTTTTTGTTTTATTAATTTTTTTAAATTAATGAACTCATATTATTTTAGCTGTTGATTTCATCACACCAGAGAATTTTTTACATGTCTTGGATAATGGCGTGATCGTGTGCAAATTAGCTCAAGTTATTCAAAGGAAAACGGAAGAAAGGAGCAGAAGAGGATCGATCCCAGAAGTATGATTAATTGAATCGATAAAAGTGTTTTTTATTTTAATAGTAGGAAGTTGATGATTTTTTTTTTAGTTGATCAAATATACAAACGCAATGTATTTGGGAATTGAGTAATTAGGAGTTGGTTTTTAGTCGTAGAATTTGCAAAATAGAATTAGACCAAAACTTAATTCCAATATCAAATTTAAAGTTTGCACGAACAATTAGAGAATTTTTTATTAAATTTTCTAAATTTCTATTTCGATTTTTGTGTTTAAACTACGGATGTTAGCGAAAATAGCTCCGATGCATTGCAAAATGCAAAATTAAATGCATTGCTATGAAAATTGACTCTTATTAGGCATGAGTCCAAGTTTAATTTTTACTCAATTCCTCAATCCCCCCAAAAATTAAGTATTTGGTTTAACTAAATTTTGCATTTCGGAACCAAACTTTATGTCACGTGATTAAATTTTGTCAAGTCCAGACCAAGAAATCACTAAACGTCTAATTTAAATTTATTTTCAGATTGTGCCACCATTTAATTTTAAATGCTGGGAAAACGCAAAATCAGAGTCGTTTTACGCTCGCGATAATGTGGACAATTTCTTAAAATGGTGTCGCAAATACGGAGTTCGGGAAGCCGTTTTATTCGAATCCGATGGCTTAGGTAAGTGTTTTTAATTCTCAATTCAGTCACTTAAAATAAACGAGGTTTAAAGGAAAAATTATGATAAACTGAACAATTTGCTGGGAATAACTAGTTCTTCATTCTCAACCTCGGACTGTGGTTCTGTGTCTGCTGGAATTGGGCCGCGTAGCAATGCGGCAAGGGATGGAACCGCCAGGCCTAATAAAACTGGAAAAGGAAATTGATGCCGAAGACGGTGCATCACAAATTGAAAATTCCTCCCGCACTTCTTCGCCAGGAGCTCACGGCGACTTTGCTGCAGGAATTCCGTTATCAGCGAGCAAAACTCGCTTGAGCGAATTAGATAAGAAGGTAAATATAAATAAATACGAAAACATTTTGGCGAGTAAAAATAAAGCGATTTCTCGACAATATGATTCATCACGAATTGTGGATATTAACTGAGGCAACTGTTTGAGGCATCTGGACTCTACAATCCAATTTGTAGAGAGAAAAAAAAATCCAGACATGATCAAACTTTAAGTCTGCTTTGTTTTTGAATTGCCGAAACATAGAATTTTTTTAAAAACAAGTTGTTTAATACAGTTAATACAATTAAACTGAAACTTATTATTTTAATTTCAGGTTATTCAAGTAACAAAATCATGCGGTTGTACCGTTCTTCCTATTCGTCGAGTGTCCGAAGGCCGATATTACATTGCCGGTCGCACAGTTTTTGTTCGGGTGTGTTTCGCATTGAGTGAAATGTTAATTGCATGCAAGAAAAATAGTTTAGCCTCTTATTTGCATGACATGAATCGATTTTTTTTTATCCAACTAACAAAAACATAACAAAAACAAATTCCCTCATTATAGTTGCTCAAAGAAAGACATGTAATGGTTCGTGTCGGCGGTGGCTGGGAAACTTTAGAGCAGTTTTTAATTCGCCATGATCCCTGCCAAGTTATCATGGTCAATGGCAAACCGACCGCGACACTCAACGAGAGCCAGCGAGTAAACGGAGAAGAGAAAGTGAATAAAAAGTGGTTGAAATAGGCGAATAACGCAAATTTTTAAATCTATTACTACTTTTAACATTATGAGGAAAGGGAATTTTATGAGTTGTAATTGTAAATTATTATTATTATTATTAATTAATTTGAAAAATGGTTGTAAGACTATTCTAAATGTGACAAATAATTATTTTCTGATCTCTTTCGAGCTAATTAGAGGTAGAATTGTGAAGTCTATAATTTTTTTTAATATATGAATTATGAAATATGATATTGAAGAGAAAAATTATTAGAAAGTTTATTCAAAGGTCGAAGCATGTTTCCTATAACCAGAAAGACTAAAATAAGAGTTGGTGCAGCTGTGTTTAATCAGTTCTAGTTAATTTCTGTTATTTAATTGATTAAAGATGATATCTAGCATTCCAGATTAATTTCGGCTAAATAATGCTTATGATGTATGTAATGATAACAGAAAAAAAAAGTTTGTGATATTTTGTCTTTGCAACATGAAAATTGTGAAAACTACTTCCAGCCTGTGAAATACTGTTTTAGGGGACCACAATAAATTTTGTAATTGCGCTGGTCAATGATGATAAACAAAAATTGAAAATGTAAAATTATGATCTCAGGTTTCGAGTTTTCAGTATTTGTTTAATGAATTGCATTAGAAATCAATTGTATTCCTTTATATCAATGCACTGTTGTTTTTATTATATTTTTTTGTATATTTTTTTATTTCTAGTCAGTACGCTTGTTTAAATAATAAAATTTACAAAAATAATTTATTTTTTCATTGTTTTTTCAAATTATGACGTCACATGTCAATAATGCTTTAATAAAATAACCGTGTAAGTCACCGGACATTGTAAAAGCTTCATAAAATGAAGCTCTTTTCTAAAAAGAAAAATTTTATGAGTGGATTTAACGTCGAAGGACCGAACATAGATGAAAGCAGATGTTTGAAATTTGCTATCGATGTAAGCGGCCGTAGAATTCATGTCAAAGTGGCCCTTTTTGACATTCTCAGATTTTTGCTGCTCTCATTTGCATTGGTGTTTATATTCATTTTTGTTGTGACTACACACAAGTTTAAACCTAATAGAGATAGCAAAATTTCTTAATTTTTTTTATTGTTTATTTCGTGCAACTCGGGAATTAATGAAACGAAGAATTTTTGTGCCAAGTGAGGTAAGTTTTTATTCGATTTTATCTGTTGCAGAATTAATCGTTTAATTTTATTTTTTAGTATGAGACTTATGATGATTAAATCAAGATGAAATTGAACAAGTTTATAACTAAATTAAAAAGTTCTACCTGAATCAGTATACTTTATTGATTAAAAAATTAACCACACAAATTGTGTTTATGATAAAAATTGTAATTATTAAAGAAAAAAATTGTAAAATTTAATTTATAGTTTAATTGAATGAATTTAAAAAAAAAAAATTAAATTTCAAGCAAATTCTGGAATTTTTGATGAAATGTGGCGAAACATAACAGAGATTTATAAATTGAAAATTTAAATAAACTAATTATAAAATTGTAAACACTGTTTTTCTTAACTTGTTTTCACTTAACTTATATTTATAATTGGTTGTTTATTTAAAATTTATAATAAATATAAAGTTTATTAAGTTCATTCTTTATAAATCTCTAACGTTTTCCAGTCAGTGATGCAAAGAATGAATGCAGGAACTCTTATAGAAATCTGGAGTTCTAATCATAGATGTGGTGTAATTTGGAAAACAGCGGGGAACAAAGTCTTGGCACATGGTTGTGACATAACCACAAAGCACCAGGTAAAGAAAGCGAGGTATTTGTGTAATTTTTACATACAATAAAAATGAACTTAATTAAATTCGAGCTTTAA